>VUJU01001448.1:0-57080 GCA_009835225.1 Aphis craccivora | reverse complement strand
TTTTTGAGCTATTTATAGACAACTGAAATTTTCAATTTTTCTGAAAACTTTTTTTTGAAGTGTCGATTAAATTTTTTTGGCACAATCAAAATACTTGAAAATTTAATACAAAGTTCCTCATAAGTTATTCTTATAGTTATTATACAATTATAACTTATAATTTATAAGAATACATAGTCACAATTTTTTTTTATTAGCATTTAAAGTTCAAATATTGACAAAAATTCGTTAAAATCATGAATATTTGCAATTTATTTTGTAGGTATACTCGTAATTCATAAAAATTTTTGCATAAGCAGCTAAGAGTTGAAAATTTAATACAAGATTTTTCATAAGTTTAGCTTACTATAATTATAAAATAACTTAAATTTTGACGTATTCAGGCCATTAAAACATAAACCACCTTTTTCACCAACCACTGATAATTATATTCTAGGCTGACAAATCATCTCCGTTCAGAATCGTTTTCGTATACAATGATAATTATCATTGGATTCAAATTTAACCCTCCTATAATGTAGTAATAGTGATAATAATAATAGTGATCCACACGGCACCTAATGTATAGCAGAGCGGTACCCACTTACCCACTTTTTGTTTCTTATTTTTAAAGCCTACCATATTTAATAATATTAACATGTATTACGCATTATGCTATCAATATTTAAAAATACATTATAATGAAGATATATATTATATTTTGTTCTATCCATTTTTAGTAAATAGTGTTTTTATAAATTATAAGATATAACTTGATTATATGTAATTTTATAAATTAGGTTATTGTATTTGGCATTAATATGTGTTATTCAGTTTAAGTTTAATACATACTAATTATGTTTTTTTTAAAGTTATAATTTATACTTTTTAACAATTAAATGTTTAGAAAAAATATATATATTATATTAGTAGGTTATAGCTTTATTTTTTTAATTTCTAACCATATAAATTAAGTTTAAAATGTTTTAAAACAAATTTTTTAAATATTTTATTTTTAATTCTGCCTTTTAATTATAATAATATTTTCAATAAAATATTGGTTACCTATTATACACTCTTTATTGTTAAATGATTTAAGCACTTTCAAGTAATGATTTCAGAGGAATAAAAGTTAATTTTATAGTATTAAATGTGTTAAGGAAAAAGCAATGTAAAATTGTGAAACCTCATTTTCAAAATGAGTTGAGATTTTATACCCCTGTTTCTCCAAAGTGGTGAGAATGCAAGAATCGACACAAAAACAATTTACAAGGGTAAAACACACATGTGAGCACAAATACATATAATATACTTCTGAAAGATATTAGAGTAATTTATTTTCTAATAGCTACTTTTAGCAGTCATCCTTTTATCCGTCTCTACACTAAAACTGAAGGATTCGATGAAAAAAAAAAAACGGTTATTTTCTAGAATTTTTATGACTGCGGTTTTAATGTGTGTTTTATTAGACTGTAAACGTGACCTCTCATGTAGATTTTATACTGTTAAAATCTATTACACAACTGCTAAGCGTTTCGTTTTTATTTCAATTAAACTATTTCGTTAATGACGTCTCTACTATTATATATTATGATGGTTTAGGTTAAATATTTAGTGTATATACTTTATAAATAATTAAAAATAATTTTTAATTAGATCTAAACCTATAGGTATCTATAATAATTAACCCTCTAAGAAACTAATACAGTATCAACAATACTCAAAGTACAGGTGATATGTATAGTGTGTAGACTATAGAACCATATATGCAACTAAATTTACCATTTTGTTTCCATGCAGTGTACATTACCGAGGAAAAAAAAAAGATTATTGTGAATTTGTGGTATATCCCAATGCTACTTGAATAAATATGGCAACTGCAGCCGATAAAATATTTTTCTGCGTCATATAAACATTAACTATAGTTTTAGATATAACTAAACGTTGATCTGAAACCAACTGTGATATTTCTTAATATATACAACTGCGTAAAGTTTGATCTTATAAAATTATATTGAAACAATAATATTATTATATATTCGTCTTAAAATTTTCTCTATTGTATAAGCGTATTTAGTAACTAATAATTGTGCAATAACGTTTACATTGTTATGTATTTATGTATTTATAACACACACACACACACACACACACACATTTAGGATTATGTAAAAATATAAAAGTCTTACTAAAAATCAACTATGTGTGTATAAAGTATTAGGTAATATTATATTTTATACATTTCGCGTTCAGCGAGTATAATAACGTAATAATAATTTAAGTTAATCGATTGTTGGTTAATTATTAAATAAATCAATTTTGATGGAGTCAAAAAAGTTGTTAATTTTTAAATTTAAATTTAAATACATTATGTCTTATCGATACACTCGTATTAATATTTACAATGAAATTTTTTTATTTATTATACACATATTATATATTATATTATTATATTGATTTTATGTGTATATTAATATATTTTTATCATTATTAATTAGTTTTATCTATATAATGAATGTAATTAAATTAACAAAAAAATATGGTAATTAGTCAGGTTTTTAAATATTTAATTTATCAAAATATACAAAATATTTTGTATATCAATAAAATAAATATTTTCTTTTATATTGTATGGTTGTTGACTAAATTTTGAGTATGTAACATATACAATCAATGGCTTATCTAAATATTAATAAAATATCATACTGAGGTACGAAGTAAACATTAATTTATTCACCAATGTTCCATTAACTTTATATATTTATATTGAATGATTAAGGAATATCTTTTAAAAATCACAAAATAATATTTTAAAACTATTAACTTTCTATGTTATCAATATATTTCAATATATTATTATTATTATGAATTTGTATATTATAGATCTTACCGATGTAATTATTTATAAAATTAAATTACGTAACGAAATTTGGCTAGCTGAAGTATAATTTTAATTTTAGTTTACTGAAGTTTAATAATTTCTGACGTAATTTAGAATTTTTTGATAAATGTTAATATTATTTTTAGTGTCCATCTAAGTAAAATTTATAATTGTTTGATATTGTACTCAGTTAACAACATTGATAATTCACCAATTCCACTGAAATAAAAATTATAATATTGCATTATTATTATACTACACTACACTATAAATTGTTATTGAATATAATACCATTATTTCAATATATATTTCCATTTTAAAGTGAAATCCGATTTTAGGTAAACAAAACATCGAAAAAATATCTCTAGAACGTGACTAAAGGTAGATAGAGAAGTGAGTAGTCGTATCTTTATAGCTTAATGTATCCATTTTTCAATCTTTGGTAAATATAATTTTTTTCTAACACTCTTTGCTTTTGTTGAATACTAAAATGAATTTTTGTTTATTTATTCTATTTCCTTACTAAATTTTCAAGCCGGAATAATGATAACCCGTCAAGATATCAATGTCTATCGATGTATAGCTTAGAACTTAAATATAATTATACATATGTTTTGTCAAATTTTAATTTTTAATTCTTATTATTTTATATCTGATTTATTTTTAGTATTCAGTTTATTAATTTTGGGTTGTAAGCATAGGAAGGTATACATTGTGTCTTGAAAATTCTCAAAAATAATTCTAAAAAATTAAGTGGGATCTTAATTAAAATAATTTATAATTTATAAATACTTCAGTTATAATATATAGGTACTACTTCTTATACATTTTTTTTCAATAATATCAAAGGTATAGATATTAAATATATATATAAAAAAAAAAGGAAACAACATCTAAATTAATAAAATTAGAAAAAGGTGTTAAGTTTAACGAAAGTTTCACATGCACCTTAAAGTATTATATTTTGTTTTGGCCGGAAGAAATATTATCTATTTCAATTTTGGTTTATGTAAAGATGAAGATGACGTATATTATAGTCACACGTTATCGACGTTTCGAGCTGGATATATCGCATTTGTGTAAACGAAATCATGGATGCACATAGTACATATAGTGAAAAGGTGAGAAAAAATGAAAAAAAAAACTATAGTAATATTGGAAAAACACGATGTACCCATACTATATTATTATCTAGAGAGTAGGGAAAAAAATTCAAAACTAGAATAAGGTATAAAGTTTCGTATAAAATGTCATCTAAGATGTCTCTCATAATAACAGGTGTGTGATCTGCATGCAAATCTTAAAAAACAGAATTGCTTATTTTGTATAAAGATTAGTGGTGCATGAACTCATATTTTGATTTGCAGTACAACTTTTTATGTGGGCCAAAACGTGATTTAAATCATAATACACGAAAACAAAAACAGCGTTCTATAAAAGCTCTTAAACTTTTGTAGTTTTTTTTGTAAATTATAATCGGTTGATATTAACTTCCTTATGTAAAAATTATAGGTAAATATATAAATCTGTATTACATATGAGTCATATATAGGTAAGATTAATAATCGTGTATATTATTCTTTCTGATTTTTACCAAAAACCTCGAGAAAAGCATTATATGTGCAAATTAAAACGTATGATCGTAATTATTCCACCTTAAGGAAGTACTCACTTCATTTTTGTTTTTTTATTACATCCACCAGCTTCTATAGATGAATTTTTGCTGTCAACATTAAATAATGTTTGAAAATAGGAGTTTTTTAGTATTGATTTAAAACAATACAACATTCTATAATATTTAATTCAGTAGCTTGTGATAATTTGAAGTAATTTAGTCAAAGAAATTATAATGAAATAATTATAACCACTTTTGTAAAAAGAAGGTGGACTGTGTAAACTTACTTTTTATTTAGTATTGTGACAATTTAAATTAAGAAAATTACTTTATTAATTTTAAAACATGTTAATTTTAACTTAATTGCATATTTCATATTTTTGCATATTTTTAATAAGCCAAATTCATATTTTACAATTTTTTAATGCATATTAATCCTAACCCTATTTATTACAATGATGAAATATGATTAGAAAATGTAATAATAGTATTTGTTGAGTTTTTGAATTTAAATAAGACGTATTTGACATTTGTGTTTGTTTCAGCGAAATAAAATAATTAGCGTGTGATGTGTATGTTTAACATCGTATTAGAAAGCATCAATGATAAATTATGTGGTCAATACCTATTCAAATACGATTTGGATTCAGATCTCAGTTGAACTGTATTCATAAATTCACTTAGAATAAATCAATGTCTATTAGTAACTGTTTTAATTATGGCTTTTGATAAACATATATCGATACAAGTAATAAATAACTGTACATTTCAATGCAAATTCAGATTTTTTTTATAATAACTTACTATTATAAATTTTCCAAACTATTTTTCTATCTAAAACACTTACTATAGAAAATTTGTAAGAAAAATAAATAAATGTCACTATACGTTCTTCGCTTTACTAAAAATCTTTAAAATTATAAATTATAAACTATTAAAAATCATGGTTATTCAATACAGTTACCAATTTTGAAAAAATAAATCTTTAAATAATAAAATTTTCTACATAATCGTTTAATAAATATATATATATTTCTTTTAAATAAAATAGAACATGGCATTGTACACCTGTACGTATAAATATATGTACAAACCACCCTTATCCGGAATATTATCGTGAGTGATTTATGGATATAAGCTTATATCGTAGTCGAGTATTACGGGAGGTGTCTGGATATACGTTGACAGACAGTGTGAAACGTCGATTAATAAAAGGATGCTTGTCAATGCACTAGCCCACATTTCGAATTTGTTTCTACTTTATCTACAGACTCCATATCTCCAGGGCTTCTGATACCATCGATACTAACATTCCGTCGACACCCACTGTAAAAAAGCACATGACCTTTTCAAAGAACGCTAAAGAATAATGGGGAAAAAATGTTATATTTTAAAGAGAATCGAAATATTAAAGTTAGGGAAAATAACCGGAAACCACCGCAATGGGTAATTTACCGTAAGCGTAATTAAACCGAGAGCCTCATTTTGACTTTGAGAGCCACATTCCTGGTAGTTTACATTAAAATTACTTGTTATTTTGATATTTTATTAACGAGCTCGCAAAAAAGTCACCAACAAAATACGTATTATACGTTACTTTATGTAACTTAAATATTATGGCATCGTATACCAGCTACACTTAAACAGTATACTTCAAAAATATCCAACACATTTGAATGCTTTTTATATATAATGTATATAATATATATATAACTGATTATATAAATTGATAGTTCATAAAATATATTTGGAATACTTCATGTATACAAATCACTTAAAATATTGTGGGGAATAATAAATAAAAAAAAGCGGGCAAGTTGGTATCGCTCTGCTGTACATTAAGTGCCGCGTGGATCATTATTATACATTATAGGAGTGTTAAATTTGAATCCAATGATAGTTATCATTGTATACGAAAAACGAAGATGATTTGTCAGCCTAGGATATAATTTTCAGTGGTTGGTGAGAAATGTGGTTTATGTTTTAATGGCCTGAATAAACCAAAGTTTAAGTTCTTTTAAAATTATTGTGAGCTAAACTTATGAAAAACCTTATATTAAATTTTCAACTCTTAGCTACTTATACAAAAATTTGTATGAATTATACCTACAAAATAATTTGCAAATATTCATGGTTTTGACGAATTTTTGTCAATATTTGAACTTCAAATGCTAATAAAAAAAATTGGGCCTATGTATTCCTATAATTTTTTAATCACTATAAGAATAACTTATGAGGACCTTTGTATTAATTTTTCACGTATTTTGATTGTGCCAAAAAAATTTAATCGACACTTCAAAAAAAAAGTTTTCAGAAAAATTGAAAATTTCAGTTGTCTATAAAAAGCTCAAAAAAGTCAAAATATTTTGAAATTTAAATCGCGTAAAGAAAAGAAAAATCTTAATAACTGGTAAAATTTTCAAGTATCTACGACTTATACTTTTTGAATAGGTAATAACAAATATTTAAAATCGTTTGAGGATAAATCGTTATCGTTACGCTATTTATATAGATTCTATCTTTATTTATCAATTTCTATCTTTTATATATTCTCTATAGATACTTGAAGGTAAACTTATAGAAAACTAAATATTGTATTCTTAATCCTTAGTTATAAACACAAAAATTTTTATGATTTTTCAATTTCAAAATTACTTGCAAATTTTCGCGTTTTCGATAGATTTCGTAAAAATTTGAACTATAAACGCTTATTAAAAAAAAATTGTGACTAACGATTTTCAATTTGTTTTAGCTACAATAACAACAACCCATAAGAACTCATAAACTCATAAGAAATCTTGTATTAAATTTTTAAGTGTTTTTGGTCATCCAAAAGTTTTTTATCGACACTTCAAAAAAAAAAATTATCTCATAAAAATCGAAAATTTCTATGGTCTATAAATAACTCAAAAAAGTCAACAGTTTTTGATAATTTAACTGTATATAAATAACACTGACATAAACATTTGGTGACAATTTCAAGTATTTACAGTGATTAGTTTTTGAATTACAACCATATAAAAAAATCGATTTGGTCGAAAACAGGTTTTGCGTAAAAATTCCCTTTTATCCATCATTTTTTTTTGAATTTCTCGATTTTTTTGAAAACTGTTGGAAAATGTTTTGACCTTTATAATGCACCAAGGATTTTCACTTTTCCAACGAAACCACCCCCAAAGTTTGAAATTGGAGCATTATTTCGGCTAGTTATGCTGTACACAGACACACACACACAAAAAAAAACACACACATCATTGTAAAATCAATACATTCATCACTTCGATCAGAATCTAAAAAAAAATATTACTTTTAAGTTTTAATACAAAAATAAAACAAATTAAAATTAAAAATAACATATATTGCACTTATCATCTTATCATTACAGAGAATAATTTTTCTTATAATATTTTTAAAAATTAATTCTAGCACCAGAATCGAATTCTACCCCAAAAAATTATTAGTAGTAGTTATAATAGTAGCCTTAATATTGTTGCCTATATATTTTCAGTGATAAAATATAGTAACATAATATTGTTCAATATAGACATAATACTGGTAATTCTTTCAAAGCACTAGAATTCTCAATCATCCGTCATTATATGAACGGAATTTGCGTCACTGTGGTATCGTTTTTCTTTATTTTTGATGGTTGACAAGAAATATGAGAAACAAAATTGTCATCTATTATATAAACTTTAAAAACGATTCAGATGGTTTATAAAATGAAATAAGATATCCATAAGCGAAGTTCAAACTGTTACTATATGACATTTTTGTAATATTATAAAAGACATGTTTTAATTGTTTTTCGTATAATGTGATAAAAATGTAATAAGTAATTAATTATAGGTATGAATAGTTATTGTCATACAATTTTATTGTTTTTTGTTTAAATATTAAGATTCTTTGAAGTTAAAACTTTCGAAAGAAGCGTTTTTGAATTGTATTTAAAAAATAACTATGTCTCATTGTGGAATAAGAATTTCTAAAGTTTCGTTTACCAAATTTAACATAGAAAATGTAATTTATGTAGTGATTTAGAATATATTTATATAATTTATATAATAAATATGTATTTTTTTTTTGATTTTTAGATAATATTTGAAAAAGTTTCTCTAAGTGCAATGAAAATCTTCTGGGTAATCATAAAAAAGTAATTTTGAAATCTTCGAATTACAACATTATAGTGGTTCAAACAATATTGATTTTGCATATTTTTCTGACGTTAACACACGATAATACTCTTTTAAACTTGAAATTTTTTATTGCATAATATTTCTTTTGGTGGTTAAAAAATATAGATATTCAACTTCTTATACCAATAAGTAAAAAATCTAACACTTACATTTTTTTGCTTCTGTAATTTTGTAATTTGGAATTACAAAAGTAAAAAGCGCTAACTTGGAAATTCTAATACGCGCATGTACCTACCACATTCAAAGGTCTTAATCTTTGAAAGTTCAATATCGATAAAAAAAAAATTAATTTATTTTAAGCACTATAAAATAGCTTTATAAGTTACGGTTTAAAAGATCTGTTGGTATAATAAAAGAATATTTTTCAAATAAGTTTTGAAAAAAAATTAATCAATTTTGAGTTAATTTAATATTTGGATATTTTGTAATTTACCTAGATGTTAGCGTTAGTATATTATATACATAATACGTTATTTAGTGTTATATTATGTTATAACTAATAATGTTCAATACATTAACTAATTTAAATAATCTTTAACGATTGAATCGTTAGATAATAATGTATTATAATGTAGAATAAATAATCAAAATATTTATTTTATTTTTATTCATTACTTTAAGGAAAATAAATTAATGCCTACCATTTTATAAATAAATGAAAAAAAAAAAAATAATAAATGAACACTAACATATAAAATATTGATCTAAGAGTATTATGATATTTGTGTCATTAAAATTTTCTAAAATATACTTATTTACCTGTATTTGTGTGAGAGATAGGAAAAGTTTAATATATCATGGAAATTTACCACTCAATTAAGAGTATGATTTATCTGGAATGTTAGTAAATAGTATACAAGATCATAATCACAGTTCGCGCAAACTAATTTATACCTCTTCTACTACTCTACTACTAACCTGCCAACTTACACAGACGTATCTAAGTAATTTAATTACCCTCCTTCCTTCAAGCATCCATTATGAAATTTATATTATTACAGATATGTTTACTTATGATTGTATCCCGAATGGTTTTATGCCAGCCGCAAAAGGGGTTCGCATGTATGTATTAAATTTTCTGCTTTAAATGATCAAAGAAGATCAGATAACTTCTGTGCGTTAGTTAGCCATTAACAATTTAACAATGGACATAGAAACATCAGTTGATAACTAAATTTAAATTCCATTTATTTTAATAGGCACGTTTAAAGAGAACAGTGTGCCTATTCCTAGACAATTGTCTTAAATGTCTTAATTATTTAATTTTAATTTTTTAAATTTTGAACTTATCAATGCCATAATTTAAAAACAAATGTAAATATTTATATATTTTAATGCTTTTACATTATTATGATTGAATACATACGGATTCGTACTACGTTGTATAAATTAATTGTGTATAATAAACTTAATTTAATTACAATATATTGTATTGTGACAGTATTTAATGCAATTTCAAGACGCAATTTATAGGTAATATAATATTATATTATGTTACTCTACCATATTATTATTCTATATGGCATTATTATTAATCTTTCTCGTATTATATTAATTCAGTTTTAAAATTCAAGACAATGAATACATAATTTATTTACCAAGAAATTATAAAATTTTTTTCTAAGATTATTAAAATTAAGCCATAAAAAAAAATTGTATTAAAAATATTTTAGATTCTATATTATAAAGTAAAAATAAAATTATTAATTAAAATAATATTTCAGTTAATTTTCGAAATATTTTTTATAAAATTTACAATTATAAATTTTTAAAAATAAATAAAATATATATTGAAAATTGTTTAAATTTATTTGTGTAACAAATACATACGATTATTGGTTTGTTTAACGAATACCATTTATATAAATACCATACTTATCAAAATATTTGGATTTTAATAAAATACATTTCTTACCTAATTTATTATTTCATCAGGTTTCAATTAATTGTAAACTATTTGTGTCATGTTTATAAAATGTCATTATTCATAACATAAATATGTTTTGCTTGATTTGCATTGATTATCAAAATTTTAATTACTTGCTTAGCCATAAATAATTATTGTAATTATTTTTTCAATAGGTAACGTTCGTGTAAAAAATATATTAAATCATATTATTTACACCTAATTGTTTTATGTCCAGTCAAAAAGTTATAGTTTATTTGTATTATTATAATATTATAAATATGTAAGTATCATCTCAAAAATTTAAATCTTCTTCAAACTCCCAAAAACTTTTGAATAATGTAAATTATAAGTTAATACATTTTAACATAATAATAAGAATATTATATTCATGTTTTTATATTCTACATTAAGTTTTTTCTTTAAGAGTTTTCATTAAATTTTAAGTAATAATTGAAAAGTTTTACAAAATAATTAATTTACCATGAAGCACGGGGCTTATTCATTTTTAGTACCTATCTACATTATACTACAAAACATTAGTTGTTAAATTCGTTGATTTTATAAACGGTAAATAAATTATTATCAACCGAAAAGCTGGGTACAGTGTTTTTCATATGAAAAGTGTTTAATTATAAATTAGTTAGCTCTTACCTACTGTTAAAATCGTGTTAAAATATAATTAAATGTGCTTGATACGATTATAATAATATTAAAGCATCGACGATAAATATATGATACAAACTGAAAGTGTAAAAAAAAATGTTGTAATCTAACTTATAAAAATTACAGGATGATCAACAATTTTATGTTACAGAACTCATAATAGCATAAGTAATATAAATAATACAGTGTTTAAACCAGAAAAAGTATAAAACAAAATAGTCAAATATAATATACGTGACCTCGTATGTGTGTGTATTGTGTGTGAAATATTCGCTTACTTATAGGTTAATAATTCTCAATGCACGTAATATCTCGTTAAACGTGGTATATTTGTGCGCATATGTAAGCGAGCAGTATCACTTAGGCGTATCATCCGTGTCTGTGTTTCCTCTCCACAGTAATAATATTATGATAGTGTGTTCTATACAATAGATGTGTATATAATAAAAACATGTATTCATCTAGATTGTCCAAAGGTGGATGATTTCAAAGTTAATGCTAAGTATCAAGTAATTTTTGTTAAATAATTGTTCATTAATTTATTAAGCCTCTTTTTATTTTAAACACTTTAACAGTTTTTATCATAAAAAGCTTTTGTCGATATATTTTATGTATACAATATACATATTGTTGTAGATAATGTTTATCTTTTATCATAATTATTGATAATAATGTGTCGCATACACTCGTTTTGTCTAATATAGTCGATCTCTAGTGGAAATATAAATTCCCAGCATTTAATCGTGTTATCAAAAACATAGGCATCTTCTCTGGTTATATATTATATTCTTGTGGATGCTAACCATGCTCTTCGCCATTTGAGCGGCCGTACGAGATATCACTCACACGATAAGTGTCCCACACTATATTATATTACACACACTCATATATATATATAACTGCTGCCGCTGAGTATCGCACCCCCGCGATGCTCGTGTTAATTAATTTGGCACCGGATTAGATTAGGCGCCGCCGCCACCGCCGCCTTTCGTGTCGTTAACACACGCGCCACTACCGTCTACTACCGCCTGCCTAACGACACCGCCGCCACCGCTACTGTAGCTGTGGCCCATCCGTCGCATAATAATAATCGAAGTCTTTCTCACTCCCCTCTTTCCATCCTACCATCATCCTACCCCCTCACCATCCCCATCCCCTCGGTAGATTCTTTATTCGTTTTATTATTACATTATATTATCACAATATCCCTACCCTCTACTTCACCATCAAACCAGGACATCATTCTGTATAAGCCTGAGGATTTTCATCACACACACTTCGAGCGGCCGATGACAATATTACATATACGAATAAATTATGGTTTACCCGTTTTTTACGCATCCTGCAAGCAATTTCCTATGGCCATCGTCTGCGAAAGTTCAACGTAACGTTCTGTTTATGTCCCAAGACGCGGTTATTGTCACTTTAATTTCCTTAAAACATGTTGTTTTGTTATTTTCATTTTTTACCTAGCGTTTTCTAGTTATTTTGATTAATTACGAATTCGGGACGTGTTACAATTGTATTGCTCTATATAAATATAAACGCATTAGTATGTATACATTGTAAACTAAAACTAACCTTATTATATCAAATGCTGTATTATCATAATACTTATCGTCGGTTTTACTATACTTATTCAAATTTTATTTTCATTATTATTACATAATATAATTGAAAAAAAAATAACATTTAATATAATAATATGAAAACAATAATAATAATAAATAAAAAAAAATGTTTAATTAGTTTATTCAATTTAAAATTATAATTTTTAGTACTTGTACGGCCATAAATCTAATAATTACTAGAATACAGCGTTGGATTATATATCTAGCCAATCTTTAAATATTTTTAATAAATTAATACTACTTTACTTTACTTTACTATTTGTATTTACAAGTTCAGTACTAATAAATTTGCAATAGTTTTTAAAACAATCGCTTGATTATTGCATATTATTATAAAGTGCAATTGGCTTGTTAAACTGAAGAAGAGAATTAAAATTAAAATGTTTTATTTTTTAATTTAAAATAAATCTACTTTTTAATGTTTCAAAATAATGTAAATACATTTTTTTATTGTTACATAAACGGTATCTATATATTAATAATTAGAAAAATAAAAATGTCAAACAACTACTGAAAATGAATAAATAACAAAAATGAATAAAAGTATAGTTGAATGTTTTGTTCATGGCATTTTATAAAGTTTAACTTAATTAATTTGTATCGATTATTTTGTATGAAGTTTTATAGAATTTACATTTCATAGAAACTTTTTAGTGTATGTAATATACTATACCTAATATTATATTACGAGTAAATACAGAAAGTTAAACAATAACATTATAATGTTGCTGTCCGAAAATATATGGCATGTTAACATTTGTATAATATGTTTGTGCTATTAGAGTGGTATTATATATCTATATTTATTTTTATAATATTAAATTGAATTTAGATGTAACATAATTTTCCCCTTACTTTAGGATATGGGACTCAATAATTTGTTATAACTATACCTAATAATTAATAATATTTATTTAACAATATATATTTTAATGACCCTATGAACCCTAAGTGCTCTGAGAGTTAAAATTAACACTTCAGGAATGATGTTTTAAATAGTTAATATCCAGTATACCTACTATACCTAGTTCAGTTAAATATTTTAATATATTTTTAAAAAGTACTAACTTTGAAAAATAATAGGTAGGTACTTACCTACAAAAAAAAAAAAAAAAATTCGGCAAAATTAAAAAATTGTGATATCTTTTTTATAATTTTTTTTTTATTATTGACTAATACGAAAAATAAACAACGATAATTATAGGTATCTATTTTTGAAAAATTATAAGTTATGTATTATATTTGAATATTTACTACTTTCATATAAAAGTATATAGATATTATAAATTTTATTACATTTAAATTCTATTTTTTTAGAATAGGCGCTGATAAGTTGTGGCTATCAACTTAAATTTTTCAGGTGAAATACTTTCAAACACCTACTTAATTACATTTCCATTATTCATTCAATCTCATTAAAGATTTCTTTAAAATGTTATACATTTATTGTTATAAAAACAACTTATTCACAGTTATTTTTAATTATTTTAGAATCTGATCGAAGTGATGAATGTATTGATTTTACAATGATGTGTGTTTTTTTTTTGTGTGTGTGTGTGTCTGTGTACAGCATAACTAGTCAAAATAATGCTCCAATTTCAAACTTTAGGGGTGATTTCCGATGTAAAAGTAAATATCCTTGGTGCATTTTGGAGGTCAAAAGTTAACATTTTCCAACAGTTTTCAAAAACATCGAGAAAAACAAAAAAAAAAAAAATGACGGAAAAACGGGAATTTTAAACAAAACCAGTTTTCAACCAAATCGATTTTTTTTATATAGTTGTAATTCAAAAACTAATCACTGTAAATACTTGAAATTGTCACCAAATGGTTATGTCAGTGTTATTTATATACAGTTAAATTATCAAAAATTGTTGACTTTTTTGAGTTATTTATAGACCATACAGATTTTCGATTTATATGAGAATTTTTTTTTAAACCGTCGATAAAAAAATTTTGAATGGCCAAAAAAACTTGAAAATTTAATACAAGATTCCTTATGAGTTGTTTTTATTGTAGCTAAAAAAAATTATAAATCGTTAGTCACAATTTTTTTTTATAAGCGTATATAGTTCAAATTTTTACGATATCTGTCAAAAACGCGAAAATTTGCAAGTAATTTTGAAGTTGAAAAATCATAAATTTTTTTGTGTTTATAACTAAGGATTAAAAATACAACCCTAAGTTTTCCATAAGTTTTTCTTTAAGTAGCTATAGAGAAAACTCATAACATCATTATAGGAAAAATAAGTGCGTTTGAATTTTAAATTTTTATGAAATAACGTAACGATAACGATTTATCCTCAAACGATTTTAAATATTTGTTATTATTCAAAAAGTATAAGTCGTAGATACTTAAAAATTTCACAAGTTATTAAGATTGGCGTTTTCATTACGTGATTTAAATTTCAAAATATTTTGACTTTTTTTGAGCTATTTATACATAACTGGAATTTTCAATTTTTCTGAAAACTTTTTTTTGAAGTGTCGATTAAATTTTTTTGGCACAATCAAAATACGTGAAAATGTAATACAAAGTTCCATATAAGTTATTCTTATAGTTATTACAAAACTATAAGAATACATAGGCAACATTTTTTTTTATTAGCATTTGAAGTTCAAATATTGACGAAATTTCGTCAAAACAATGAAATGCAAATTATTTTGTAGGTATAATTCATACAAATTTTTGTATAAGTAGCTAAGAGTTGAAAATTTAATACAAGTTTTTCCATAAGTTTAGCTAATGATAATTATAAAAAAAATCTTAAATTTTTATGTATTCAGGCCATTAAAACATAAACCACCTTTTTCACCAACCACTGAAAATTATATCTTAGGCTGACAAATCATCTTCATTCAGAATCGTTTTTCGTATACAATTATAATTATCATTGGATTCAAATTTAACTCTCCTGTAATATATAATAGTGATCCACATGGCACCTAATGTACAGCAGAGCGGTATCCACTTGTTTTTTTATATTATAGCTACTATCTATTGAGCTATATTTTTTCAATAAAACTGCCATATCTCTATCTATTTATTTACTTATGTTAGAAATATTTTTAATTGTTTGAAACTGAATAATTTCTTTTCAATATTAATATAATATATATTGTTAATTTGTCTGATTCGTAGGTTTTTAATAAGATTAAAATATTAATTACGTCATTATATTATATACTGGAAGTTTATTTTTGGTAAGCAGTAAATGTTGGTATTTATCAGATTAACATAACTGTTTTATTTTTCCATTGGAGTTTATGGTTCGATTGTCTAAATGCATAAATGTACAAATTATCGAACTAATTTATAGTTTATTCAAAATAATAAGTGACTATAATAAATGTTCATAAGGAATCATAATTATTTATTTAGTTCATTAAAATTATTTGCATGCATTTAAATATGTATATTCGATCGTTTTAATCTGAGTTAATGTTAGTTTGTATAGATATAATTTATTATTTTATTTTTTATTATTATCAGCGAACTTGATTATAAATTTCAATTGAAGAAAAAAAGTATATTTCCTTAAAAAATTACTTTTAAATATCAAACAATTTAAGATATGCATAACTTTTATAAAATGATAAAGAAGTTGACAAGCCTTTTATACTACATTTTATCCATGTATATTTTAATGTAGTACCTACTCAGTTTTTCTTAACTTTACTATATATAAGAACTAAACCTTTGTTCGATATTTAATATTTAGTATATATATATATATATTCATTATTTTCATCTAAATTTAATTAAAATAAGGAGTTGGGTTTGAATTAATATAAAGTATAAATAATAAATATATAATATTCAAAGTAGGTACTTGCAGGGATTCGTGGATCACTACATCTATTACAGTGATTTTAATACTTAAGCACTTTTATTATTAATTTTAAGCAGTATATTATTTCCATATAGTTTAAATAAACGTATGCTATCCTATAATATATATATATATATATAATAACGATTTTAAATTATAACTAAATGAGTTGTATGGTTTTTTTTTTTTTTTTTTTTTAATACAAAAATCAAATATTTATTAAATAAATCTTTAGAATATTACTTACCACCTTCAAAATATTGGAAACTATTTTTTGTGTTCATTAATTTACATTTTGTAGATTGGAGTTTTTTAAAAAAAAATCGAAAACAGTCGAAAACATGAAAATGTGGATAGTGTACCAAATGGCACATCGTCTTTTTTTTTAGTATTTCCAATGTATAAAGTTAATCGCTTTTGCAAACTTAAATGTGAAAAGTAAATTCAATTTTCCACTCGACTTAATTTTGTAAATACATCTTATCACATATTTGGATTATCGAACAATTAGATTAGAATATTATTGTATGTAATTAATTTGCCCGAATTAAAAATAATATGTAAACATAAGTTTACAACTCGTTGATTAACAATTGTTGAGTTCATTAACAATAGATATTGAAAATTCAAAGTTAAAAGTTATTAATGTTTAATAAATAAAAAAAAAAAAATTCTGTGTGATTATGCTCATTTTTATTACTACGCAATGGTCTATAACTCTATTGATACAGAAGTTTTTACATCTTTACTTAAACTATGCGAACAACGTTTAATTATATTATCAAATAAAACATTAAACTCAGAAAATAAAGAATTTAAGATAATTAGTTAAAAAGTTCGGTAAAAAAATCTCGTAATTAGTCAAATAATCATTAAAATGATTAGAAAATACGAATATATTATTAAAGTAAATAATAAAATCTTTGAAAATGTATAACATTTTCAAGACGGTTGAAACTTTCGATTATTATAGATTTACTTATTAAATTAAAAAAAATATCAATATATTAATTTATTCGTGAAATCATTGGTTGTCACTCTTTTTGTAATTTGTATTTATTATTAAACTATATGGTTTATGGTTAACTATCAGTTTATTTTTACTAACTTAATTTACTGATTAATGTTTTTGCATACATAATAGTTAGTTGTTTTATTATAACTTATATCTTAAATGAAGGTTATTTTTAATGAATGAAAATACAGCCATTTTTTTTTTTTTATATTGATGATTTCATCAAGAATTAAATGCTAGATAATAGTGTGCATGAATATTCATCGCCTCAAAACTCTGAGTATCTTTTGATTTTCATAAATTTAATATTAAACATCTAATTGTTTACATAAATATAAATTTAAACTCAACCTATATATAAACTAATTTAAACTGATTATTTTGTGTATTTTATGCAAATCTAATATAGGTAATAATATATTAAAAAAATCATGTGTTATCTTGTTATTTCATTTTAATACAATAGTTTTGAATTTTTGATCGATGATTATAAATTGTATTTTAGTCTTTAACAATCGATGACTTAGACAATAATAATTAAATTAATAATGTCAAAAAGTATTTATTTTTTAATGATAAATAGTTGTTTCAATTGTAAAGATACATTTATAATATATCAATCACTTGTCTTAATTTTTACTAATCTCTATATAATGTAGTTTATACTCTATACTCTCGATAATATATACTATTATATTGTAATTATTATATTTTAATGTTACTATTTGTGTTTACGATGGTTTAAATTTATGCCTAAGTACATTAAATCGCACTTCACTAGTAATATATTAATATATCGGTATGTTTAATTTTATAAATTCTTAAAGGTATATATATGCGTATAAACAAAATAAATTAGAATCATTTTAAAAGTTTAATAAATATTTAAAATATAACTTTACCTTGTTCACACATTTTTTAAAATAATACATAAAGTGTTTTTTTTTTAATTTTTGAATAACGACCCGACTATAAGTTATAGTTTAAAATTAGTTCCGCAGTGAATAGTGTAATGAAAATTAGTTTTAAGTTAATTAAACCATTGTTAAATTAAGTTTTATGGTTAGTTTTTAGGCTTTTATAAATTTAAATTTTACAGAAGAATATTTATTAATATAATAATAAAAATATTAGGAATATAAAATATATAGGAACGTTTTATTGGCAGATTTGTATGTTCTAGAGTATAAAACTTTTGAAGTAAATTTTGGAACAAAAATTGTAATTTGTATATTAATACACCCCTGAATTATACAATATATATACTAATAATATTTGCATGTATAAAAATACATACATTATATTATTATGTACTTATAAAATAAAAAAAAAATGTATTCAATCAAACTGATAAATGTGTTCTTTTATAACCAATGTAACTTTACGGTGTTTTTCTTCTATTCAGTTTTGGTTTTGTATTTTTAGTTTTTACTTATTCGCACTACGTGTCGGTCAGTGTTCTCTTGGCTTACGTATCTAAAAAAATGTATTTTATAGATTTTATAGACAAGTTACATTTATATATATATGTATATATATTATATTATACAACATACACAAGGTATAGAGAGGTGGGGTTCTGAAAAATAAAAAGATAGAGAAGTTTCGAGTGAATGAAGAAGAAAGGACGAGTGTGACTTTGAAGAAAGATAGAGAAAGCTGTAGTAACCGCGGTTTTCCTCTCTTGTTTACCTGTGCAGGAGGTTCTCCGAATAATATATAAAAACGAAATAAATCGTAAAACGACCGAATAAAAATGTTCGGCTGCCCGAAAGTGAGATAAGCAGAG
Organism: Aphis craccivora; assembly: GCA_009835225.1. NCBI lineage: Eukaryota > Metazoa > Arthropoda > Insecta > Hemiptera > Aphididae > Aphis > Aphis craccivora. Next base: position 37,569 of record VUJU01001448.1, on the reverse strand, counting down.
GATATTATTGCCGATAAACAGTGCCCCATGGGAACCCAGAGTTAAATGGGCCAAACCATAATCTCATCTTCACGGTAATCCGGACCTTTTGCCGGCGGAGCGGACGATCAGATTTCGTGAACAACGTTCCACGCGATTTCTCCCACCCTTTGCAAATACGTACGTTCCCGCATCCGCTCTTCTAACGGTATTCCCCGCTACCACCGCTAATCATCTCTATCCTTGTCTATGCCTTAACCATATACGTAGTATGCCCTCGTCCCCCGCAGGAAGCCAGTTTCTGTCGTCTACAAAAATGGTCGTAAAATATATTTTGTACTATTGTTATAGATGTGATATGTATACACTGTCTGTTATAAGATATATTTCACTAGCGACGAATTGTTATTATTATCACCGCGCATGGAATCGTCTATTACTGTAATTCCCAAAGGTTATCCCTTTTTTGTGATATACCTAGTGTCCGATGCAATAACTAATTATTACCGTTAAGTAAAAAAAATATCATCTCTTACAATACGTCAAAAACCATCATAATATAATACCTAATATAGTAAGATTAACGGGTCAACTTGGTTACGTGTCTGCCAAGGTGTAGCTGCATTTTTCGTAAATTTCGTTGTCTAGTTTCTATGTTTTTCAATGTATTTGCATTACATTTGTAGCTTAAAATTGATTGATGATACCTAACAGTACATTCTACGGGTATTCCAATAATATGTGGAAGATATTATATTGTTATAATACGTCACAAGGCTTTGACGTTTTATTAGAATTATTATTTATTTATTTATTTATTTATTTTTTTTTTTGCAAGTATTAATAATCTATGAAATTGGCTAAATATTTTTAGATGTTATTAATTAATTCATTTTTAGCTATTATAGACAACATTTTCGCTATTTAAAAAAAGATACCTTTTATATTTTATTCAAATAATGTAGCACTTGTACAATAGTTTTATATTCTTTTAAGCTACATTAAAATAAAAAAATATATATATTTTTGCCAGAATATTTTTGAATATTACCAAATTGATTTTTATCGGTATAGACTTAAAATCAAAATAATATAAAATATAGTTGAAAATTCGTAAAAATTTTAATGTAATATTTGAATATTCTTTTTAGGTTAAATAATTATCATTATTAAATCTTAAAAAATAATGATTATTTTTATTTGTTTTTGTGGAAATTAAATATTTTATTGATCTAGATTAAGTTTGTTTAAAATGTATTATTATATAACTGCTATTAAAAACACAAATACACAACATACCTATCATAACCTACATCATCTTTGTACTTTTTATTTGTTTTTCTACACTAAAAACATAATTTAATACAGTTAAAATGTTATTCGTTTGAACCAGACAACATCATATGTTGATATAATTAGAAAATAATACATTTTTGTATGTTAAGTTTTAATTGATTAGAAACTAACTATTCGATACTGTAATACGATAGCTGCAGTAATTTATCTACACGTTTTACTATTTTAGTATCATTAACTACTATAGTACATTATATTATTATTATTTATAATGTAATAATTTAAATAATACTGTTATAAACAAAATAGTTTTGTTGATTTGGTATTTGTATAGTGATACTTTTTTTTTTAAATTATACCCTAAATTTTATAAACTGATCATTTTTGTTTGTTTTTGTTGCAGGTTTGTTAATTTTTGTCCATACAAGTTATAATATTAAATTATCATAACATTGTAAGTATGTAGATATTTTAAATTCTATAACAATAATTAAATACTTTTTAAAACAGTTCAGTTATTATTGCTGGAAATATTTGAAAGTTGATGTATAATATTATCGTATTTATTACATAATAATATGTAATATAATTTACATAATACTAACATACGTGTTTAAAAAAATGAAACGATGTTTTACATTATTTAATTTTATAAGAACTAACTGCGTAGTTAGTTATTAAGCTATTTAGATATTTAGTTAGTTTAATTTAAAAACATATTGATAGTTTCCAAAAACACAAGAGAAAAATATTTTCTTAATATTCCATTTGAATCTTACTTTTATACATTTTAGAATAAAATAAAATAAAATATATGAGCAATCATTCTCAATTATTTGTTGGACTAGGTATATACCTAACTACTTTATTTTACGGTACTTTTTATAAAGACGACAAACTTAATATATTATAATATTATATTGTATTGTTTGGATATTAAAATATTCATCCTTAAATGTATCACTGTATTTGCGATAGTAGAAGTGATTACACATTCCACCAATTTTAAAGTGATATTGATGCAAATATATTATATAGCTAGAGGCCATACTAAACAACGGCTATAAAATATATGCACTATAATATTTTAAAATATCTATTGATTATTAAAACTTTTGAATAATTTAAATAACCTTTTAAAATAACCTCCTATCAATAACTTGTCATTTCAATGATCACTTTAGTACTAACTTAATTCATTAACGCAAAATAGGATATTTAAAGTTTTTGTATAATTTATTTTTATTCATCGTAGTACCTACATTTTTTCCATATAAAAAATCTCAACATTTTCAAAAATTTATATGAATAAAAAAATACAATTCTGCTAATACAATAAAATTGATCAAACCTTTTTCACTAATATATGCATGAATAAATATCAATAATAAATAAAATTATCGTATTACTTATACATATTATAGTGTATTGAAATCTTTAAACCTTAAAAATTATTAATAGTGTTTGTGATAATTATTAATTATATTATTTAATATAATCTGTGGTTAAATATTTAATACAATTTAGTCTCAAATCTTAAATTGTTGTATTGGAATGTACTTAAAATTACGCAAAAATGATATAAACTTATTATGGACATTTATAATTCAACTTAAGTTGACAAAATGTTGTCGATATTTAATATTTAAACTTATATGTATAACGATTTATTATAATGATTTTTGTTGTTTTATTATAGGTATTAAAAAAATATTAATTAGAATTACTTGAAACATTCCACCTTTACTCTTTATTAAAGTAATAATTAGCAATACACAATTCAATTTTTAAAATAACCTTTGAATTACAGTTCTCCTTATAGAAATTTAAAAATATCGAAATAAAAATGTTGATAAAATTCATTCAAATCACGAAAATTAGTAAATTATTTCTAACGTTATTTCCGGTATTTCTAACAGTTTTCGGTTTATGCTAAATCTTATCTTATAAATGTTGTTTTTAAATGATGATATAGGGTTTGAAAATTTAAAATAATACAAAAGCACGTAGAAGGTATATATAGCTAATCTTCTACGGAAAGCTTAGCGTACAACAATTTAAGTGTGTGCTGAAAGGCATAATAATTAATTTTTCATAAAAACCTTACAACACACTTAAAAACAATCCATGGTGAATATAAAAGAAATGGTTGGGTTGAGACACTGCAGAATGAATATAATTATTTACGTTTTCCTTGTGGTAGAAAATAATAGAAAGACAGAGGAAAAAGAGATTTTTTTATTTTAGTTTAATTATGAAACAAAATTATTAACAGCGAATACAGAATAACATACGACATAATTGCTTGTACCTACTTGTAATTTTATGAAACAAATTTATTATAAATCTTATTATTAGGATAGTTATCGTATAATTATAAATCTAGAAACAGTTTAGATCATTAATAAATATATTTATTATTTTTTTCATTTGTGTGATCAAATTTCTACGACGATTAAATCGTTTAAGTATTAATATTTATGAAGTTTATCTTTGACATGTTTTATTATTTATAATACTCCTACTGTAGTCCTGTTTACTATAGCCTTAGTATTAATATGCTTATAACTAATAATGAAAATATTATTTTGTACAACATTCTCTGCTTTGACAACAAACCACTAACTATAATATTATAAAGCAATGGTTCCCAAACTATTTATGGTACTACCCATTTTAGACATTTTTAAAATTTTTAAGAACCACAATAATATCAATGGCATCTTATTTTTTTTTTTTTTACAATTATTTATTTAGTTAAAAATAAAATACACACACACACACACACACACACACACACACACACACACACACACACACACACACACACAGAGTAAAGTATGTAATTGTTTCTTATTTTTTATTACTGAATTGATATACACTTTAACATTGGTTAACTTAAAACACAATGAGTTTGACAATATCAATTTGCTCCGTAATTGTTACACTCGCAGATAATTATTTATGGTAAAATTGAATTTTAACATTAACGGAAAAATTAGAAACACCGAATGATAGATACATTAAAAAAAAATTATTATTTAAAAATATAACGTGACTCACTAACTATATAATCACGATCCACCGTTTGGGAACCTTTGTTATATTTATATAACATATAATTTATGTTTATTTATATGTTATATTTTTAGTAGGTAGGTATTTATACAAAAAAAAAAAAAAAAAAAAAAATGATGTATATTATATTTAATAATTTAATCATAACATATTATCATACAAACGTACCTACTTTATATTTATGTAATACATTATAAGAGTGGTATGATATCATTATATGATAATTTTTTTTTATTTTTTTCCTTTTAAAGACTATTGTTCTTTTTAAAACCATAACACTACGATTTTCTTTCTTTACAATTTATCTAACTATATTAAATCTACATTACTTTTAATAATATTATTAATTTATTATAACTGAAGTTAATTGCAATTGAAATTATGAGAGTTCAATTAAAATCAAATTATATGTTAAAAACTAAAATTTTAAAACGTACTGAAATTAGTTTCTAATTTTCTTGGGATTTGGATAAGTATCTCCCCAGACGTGTGAATAATGAATTATACTGTGATACTGTGTTTATGGTCAATTTATGTGAAAAGCAAATATAAGGGGTTTGAATTATAAATTAACAGACCACCGAGAAAATACAGGTCAACCATAAATAATATGAAGTTCTAAACATAATTTAACTATGTATACATATTATAATGATATAATAAAAAAAAATTTACGTTGATTAGTTATATTAATATTATTTAGTTACAATTTTACGAGTAGTTATTATATTCTCGCATTTATTAATATATATTCCATTGTATTATACAACTACGTAATAATAGTTTGGCAAATATGTAAAATGTTAGTTTCTCTCTCCCACCTTCCCAGATTTCCACCTTTCTCTCCCATATCGTATTTTGTGGTCTATGAATGTTTTTGAGGTCCAAACAGCTCATTATTATAACTTTACATTTAGGATGGTTGTGTTGAAACATTACGGTGATGAAGTATTATAATATTATGTCACGTACTAGAAAGCATATATCTTAGAAAACTAAGACTGTACATTTGTACCTTGTGTAAAATAAAATATAACAATTCTATATTGTAAATAGTTAGTATTTTAAAATACATAAATAGTTAAAGCTGTAAAATCAAAGTATAGCCAAAAATAATAATATTATAATTTTTATTTAGATTGTTAAGGAAACTAATAATCACAACAACTATAATATATATTATATATTTCGTTAGAAATATAACTCTTGAACATAATATTATATTGAGACAGTTGTTACTATAAATTAAGTGTTTATTTAAATAACTAAATTGGTTTTCAGATTTATTTTTTGAAAACAAAAATTAAATAAAAAATGCTTATATTAATATCAGACCGCTTTTGAGAAAAAAAAAATGTTGTTGACAATTATTTTTAGTATATTTATCATTTGCTTAATATTTATACCTACATATATTTTATATCAAGTTATTAAAAAACACGAACTTCAGTAAATACAACTAAAAATGATTACAAATACCACTTTAATACCTGCAAATAGCAAATGTATAATGTAAAAAAATAAATTTTTCACTTCGTTAAAAATGTGCAGTATATACTTATGTTTATAATTTTACTCAATAATAGTATATGCATTTAAGTTATTATTTATTTTGGAGTATTACGCTGAAAATCTGATAAATGCTACAACGTTTTATAACTGTATTAGCTAATAACATTGTTTTTGATGCCAATAAATTATATATAGTTTCTAATTTAAATTAGTTTACCAAAAAAAAAAAAAAAATAATAATAATATTTTTGTTGTAAATCTCTAATGTACCTATAAATATTTCTAAATACCAGATCACTGCCTACTAAAATTAAATCAAATGTTGATAAACTTAAATAGTTTGATTTATGCATAGGACTGTATAATACTGACTATCAGACAGTTCTATCGTAAAATAATTACATACCATTCTCGATATTATTTGATAGTATATAATTTTAACTGTTCAATAACAGTTATATGTATAGTATAACATAGTAATGGAAGACAAAATGAGTATTCTTGTTGTAATATTAATAAAGTGTATTATGTACTGTTTGTTTATTTAATTAATATCATCTTAAAAATAAAAGCATAGATATAAGTATTACATATAGGGTGATTGATTAATTTATTGAAACTCAAATTTTTTGAATTTTAAAATGTACTTTATTAAGTACACATTATCATATTTTTGAGATTTGTGCGAGTTTTTTAAGATTTAAGAAATTTTTTTTGGTGATACAATTTTGTTTTCTAAATAAAAACTACATTTTTATTTTTTACTGTACATTATTTGGTTGATAATACTTTTAAACATTTTAATGTATCTATTTTAAAATTCGAACTAGAGATTATCAGTTATTATAATATTTATTTTAAAGATTATAGTATTTTCAAATGGTTTTAAAAAATATATAAAATATATTTATTGTATACAAATAATATTTAAATTACAATAAAACCATCAACTTTGGTAAACACATAACTATCATGTGGATAAAATAAAATAAAATATCAATGTTATCGTTAAAAATAAATGATTAAGTATTTGGAACTAATTGGAACAAACAAAACACCAAATTTAAATGAGATTAAAAAAAGAAACGACTCGATGGTTTAATCCAAAGCTAAAGCGTACCTAAAGAAGTTATTGTTCTAGACAGATTATACGTATCGATCACATCAGATTTTCTCCCAATTTCTTGATGGCCAGATAGGAACCTCCATATGTCAAACTTATGGAATTGAACTATCCATTAAACACATTATAGTTGACTGTTTAAAATACAATCATGAACTGATTGATCACAGGAAATCCCACAAATTTGACACCGTACTTGAACCCAATCACGAACGTAACCTTGAGCTAATCAATTTTCTCGAATAAACCAATTTGTATACTTAATTTAAAATTGTATAATTGCAATAAATTTGTATTTATAATCAACATAATTAAAAAATATATTTATATATTTAACTATAATAGGATGAGTTTATTTCGATCAATAACAATAATAATAAAAATATAATGTACTTAATATGTTCGTATTAATATATTAGTATATATCATATTTAATATATAATTGACACATGGACTTATTATCTAATGGAATTAAATTTCTTTGTAAGATATATTTTATACGCTCATTTGAATCGTGTTTTATCTAGGTATTCAAATTTGATTCTCTGTAGTTAACCAATACATTTTCAAATCCTTTAATCATTTGGGTGTTTGCTCAAATACGAAATAAATACAAAACAAAATAATCGACTGATTATTTTGATCTATGTTTATCATAAGACTTAAAGACTTATAAGGTATATACTGAACAATGATTAAGTGAGATAACTACGAATTGAGACTTATGCAATTTACACAAAACACTGTCGTCAATAATACTTCGCAAGAGCCAAATGATATGCAATAAAAACTTTGTATGCTGTCGACTAGTATACTACCTATATAATATGTAGGTACTACTATTCATTGATGGTGATGCGATTGAATAAGTCGATATACGCGTGCTAAAAACGGATTATTACTTGAGTAATCATCAACCTCATATGGTCTGTCACCGTCAAGTATGTCCAAGTGAATTCTTTAAAAAAATTCCATGACTCCACGAGTTAAACGTTATAAATAAAGTATAAAATAGCTGAGAAATAGCTAAAATATTACAGGTGCTCTTGGAATTCAAACTCCCACTATCGAATACCTTTATTATTTTGTTATTGGATATTGTGAATATTTGATGTTATTTTAAAAGATTCAAAGTATTTCTAAGTATATATGCATCCTATTTTATGCTGGTGGCATTTCTATTTATTGAGGTCATTATGTATATAAACGAATAGCTACCTAATTTAATTTTGATTAAGATGTTGGTGTATCAAAAATGTAAGTCTAAAAAAAAATAATATATTTTTTTGAACTAATTAATCGTAATATAACTTAACATAGCAGTTTTTTAATAAATATTATTAATTTTATAAATCTTTTTAACTCTAAATAGCTTTATAAATTGAGAACCTGTAGTCTATTTTTCCTTACTAATATTCTGTAAAACGTATTTAATTTAAAACTACGAGTATATACTATTTTTGTTTGTATATAATTATTAAAATATTGCCCAATAGTTATTATGTTTAGGGTTTATCATAATAATAATAAAAATAAAATATCTAAAAATAATTTATAAAATTTCATACGTTTACATTTTTGTCCTAGAATAAAAATATGGCTTTCAATTTTTCTTCTTATGTAGTTATAAGCTTCTTATGAAAAAAATCTATTAAACATTTTAAATAATTATGGTCATAATACAAATCTTAAGGAGAAATTATTATTTTTAGTTTTATTTTTATCATTAAAAATACAACTTTTTATAATATTTTATTAATAAATTGTTTGCAACATTATTAGCTAATTTTCAATTATTACCAAATCCAATTCATTATTATACTCTTGCAATTGTTACTGAAACTTGTAATATTCCGATGCATTTATATATATTATTTAGCAAATAAACTATATATGTTACCTATATGTTCTTAGCTAACTGATATAATTTATTATTTTCTATAAGCCTTACGTACTTTTTTTTCTTTTATTTTACATTTAGATACATTTCAATATAAAGCTTTTAGAAGATTTCATTCTTTTAAGCGCACTGAACTGTAATAGGTTCATAAACAAATTTACTTTCGTCATTCTTTGAAAAAGCACCGAAACTAACTTTTGACTTTTGTCGGAGAATGGTCACGGTGTGATGTCATGCAAAAAATACTGTTCTACTTCCTGAAAAATATTTTTTCCATATGTAAAAAAATATATCTAAATTTATATTTGTTTTAATAAATAGACTTTATAATTTGTTTCATTGCATACTGTTGTTCATGTGCTGCTTTTAATTAATATTTTAATTCATTATTTGAATTATAACACTTTAAAAAATTATTACTAATGTTGAATTAACTGACTTATCACTTATCACTACTTAATAATAATCCATAAGGCTTTTACAATCGTTAAATAATTATTTCATTCCGTAAAGATACAGATTAGTGTCCAATTTGTACGTGACTTTGAGGTTTTATATTATTTTTGTATTATATTTATCATTTGCTCTTGTAATGGTATTTCTTGAGGTTAAGAAAACACAAAGAGTGGTAAAATAAGTAATTGCTCTGCTGTATAGTAGGTCACCCTAATGGATGTATGAATTATAACAAATTCTTAAAATGGTTTGAGGATAAATCGTTATTGTAAAAATTTATAATTCAATCGCTCATAATATTTTTCTTATAATGACGCTTGGAGTTTTCTCTATAGCTATTTAAAGGAAATCTTACGGAAAACCTAGTCTTGAACATTTTAACCTGATATGTAAATACAAATAATTGTATGAATTTTCAACTAAAAAATTACTCGTAAATTTTTCCGATTTTGACGTATATTGTAAGCTTTGAACTTTGAACGCGTATAAAAATAATTGTGATAAACGATTTATTTAATCTACAATAAAACAACTTATGAAAAACTTTGTATTAAATTTTTAAGTTTTTTTAGGCACCCAACATTTTTTTTATCGACACTTCAAACAAAAAAAATACTTAGAAAAATTGAAAATTTCTATTTTCTATAAATAACTTTAAAAAACCAAAATATTTTGAAAACTCAACTGTATATAGATAACACAAATTTAAATGCTTGGTGAAAATTTCAAGTATTTACACTATATACACTGATTAGTTTTTGAGTTACAACTACATAAAAAAATCGGTTCTGTCCAAAACTGGTTTCGCGTAAAAATTCCCATTTTTCCGTTACTTTTTACTGTTTTTTTTTCCGATTTTTTTGTTAACTATAGGAAAACTATATATGTATTATAGTTACTATACATAATTTTTAACCTTTATAATGTACCAAGATCCAAGGATATTCACTTTTATATCGAAAACAAACCTTGAAGTTTGAAATTAGAGCAATTTGACAAGTTGTGCACACAGTCATGTACATAGGTCACAGATACACAAAAAAAAAACACATCATTGTAAAATCAATGCATTCATTACTTCATTCAGAATCTAAAATTATAATATTATGATGATATAGATATTGGCGTTTTAAGATATGTATAATTTATTTTTATTAGTTACGAATTATAACTAGACTGTTATGTTTTCATATGAACCATTGATTTACATTAGCAATTAAGGTTCTTCGTATGTATTGATTCACAAATATTTGTAATTTTTTATTGGCGTAGATAATAGAAATCGATACTTACATGTGTATATGATATTGGCACCGTCTGTTACTGTGCATCCATTACAATATATTATTGGTTATTTTATGTTATGCACCATATAGCATACATCATATTATAGTAAATTGGATAATAAATACAACGTATGAATGATAGAAAAATCTAGGTTTATTAGAATTTAGTCGTTTATTTTATTGGTCTAAAAATAGTAAAAGCTAATACAAAAGTATAATATTAAAATTAATATAGGTAGTATAGAATCTGAATTTGTATGTAATTTTATTATATTGTTGTTTATGGGTAGATAAGATTCAATTAGTGCATTAGTACACTATATGTTTTTTTATTATTAGTATCTATTGAATATTTATTGAACATGTTGCTCTCTAGTTGTATAGATTTAATTTTAAAAAAAAAACACTAAATTTTCATCATAAATATCATTTTATGGAGTATTATATAATATGTATCTAAGAGAATATTTAAAATTGTATAGATAATATCAGTTGATGAGAAATAGGACCCTTTCTCTAGTCACTCTTTTTTTTTTTTTTTTTTTTGACGGTATAAAAATTCTCTATACCTACTATTGCATTGATATACACGAACATAAATGAATGTCAACGTAATTGTTTTTTTGTTGTTAGTTACCACGTGTTAAGTTAAGATTCAGGTGTTATTTCTGTAGAAGTTTGTGTTTTATAAAGTAGGGTACTTAGAATACGAAAAATGTGTTTCGTAGGAGTCCATAGTTAGTTTTTGTGTTTAATTTGCAAGTTTAATTAAAAATTTCCTGGAAGTTGGTTTTGTTTATGTTGATTTTTAAACTGTGATTTGTACCCACCTAACTATCTAAGTTAAACATAGTAAACTAAGTTATTGTAATAAATTATATATTGGTACATTATTTATTCATACATTTTTATAAACTAAAATATATAAGCTTTGCATAATATAAAAGAAACAGTCCATTTTCTCAAAAATGTATGTACCTAACCTAAGATATGTAATAATGTTTAAATATTAGTTGTTTTTAAATAATATTTTATACTATTTTTTGATATTTGTTTTTAAAATATTTTTTCAACTTAAGTTTTTTGATTTTGAATATAAATATAATAAACCACTTGCTTCATGCAAAAATATTATAGAAAAATAAATATGTCAAAAATCAAATAATTAGTAAAATCAGTATATTTAAAAATTGTATAAACCGTAGCTATGTTTCATTCCTTAAATTTGAGAAATAATTAAAGTGAACTAATTGAATTAAATATTTTCATCATAATAACGAATTTATAATTTTATTTAAAAAAAAAAGTTACACTATAATTTCTAAATACTACCAAAAATACGTATTCCTATTTAACGCTATTTATTGATGTGTAATACTGAAAGCACTGACACCATTTCAAATTTGAATTCTAAGAAACTTATTGGTGTAACGTTATTAGTTTATAACGGATATTTTAAAGACATATTACTATGGTAAATACTTAAAATTTGAATACTGTTAATGAAAGTCACCTTTCGTAATCCAAATAGATATTTCAATAACAATAATAGGTATTTCAAATTTACTGGTCATTTATAAGTTAGTTCTATTTTTGCATAAATGTCCATGTCATCATTAAAGATACAAAACGCATTATAACTTTACTGAATCGATAAATAACAGAGTGTAATAATTATTTAGAACACTAGAAATAATAAAAATATTAGTTATATTTTAATAAAATAAACATTGGTAAACACTTGATAAATTTTTATGTTGGATGCGAAAAACGTTATCAACCGATTTATAAAAGCTTTTATGCAGTATTTATAAGATCATCACTCGCAAACTATTAGAAACTATAACTTTATATAACTAATGAGTAATTCTTATAATTCATAAGTAGGCGTTGTCATTATAATATGTTTAAAACATTTTTATTATGAGTTTTTTTTTAAGTTCTCCTATAAATCAATAATTTATTATTAAATATTAAATTATTTTCTTGAGGTATGAAATACTAATAGCGAATTTATTATAAAATTACTATATCACCATAAATTATTATCATGCTATGATAATTCTTTAAAAATAATAAAACCAAAAGCTTAACTTTAATATAGTTTTAAAATAATGGAGTAGAGTTAATGTTTTGAAGTTATGTACATTGTACAAGTAATCGTTAAATTTATAGTTATGTAATAAACTATATTGGTAGGTATATTTATAGCTACCTGAAAATAGGTAATACCTATAGGTAAAATGTAAGATATAAAATTTTTTTTTTCCATTTACAGTTTATTATTGTATTCCTAAGTGGGTATTTTGAATATGAAATCGACTAAATTCAGTGCAAATTGAAAAACTCGATTGGGGCTTCTAACTGTTGTATACTTCAAGCACATTTGACGGCAATTTAATTTTCTTTTCACAAACACACTTGCCAACAAACTTATTCGGTCTCTATTACGTACATTTACAGTTTGTTCTTATCTATGGCGTGGCACGGATACGACCCCCGGTGTGTGGTAGATACGGTGAGTATAAAACACATTGACACGGTAGGCGAATTTTCCCTTACAACCGGGTCAGGTCGGATAAGACGAATAAATAAACAACAATTGCCCGGGTTCCTGTGCCAGAAACCTTGTATACTATTATTATATGTACTCGCACAGTACCTCACATATAGCATAATAGTACCTTCATACATACACACACACATATGTATATGTTTGAAGGAGTTTGTGATAGGCAAATATTTGAAGTGCCACACACTCTTATTTTCTTATCCCACTATTCGCATATCCGTTAAATTCGTGTACACACACACATATCTATATACAAAGTATGTGTATATATCATATATGTATATATTATGTGCCTTAGGATTATTCTTTCAGCACATGTATAATTCCAGATAATATAAAATCCGTAGAAAACCTATTTCTTTTCAATTTCGTATTCAAATATTTCTACATTGGTTTGTATAAAAGATGATCTTTAAATATTTCTTATTTAAACGACAAGAACTCTACGTAAGTAATCTAGATATCAGTTCAGTATTTTACCTATTCACTTAGGTATTTCATTTGTTTTAAATATTATTTTGAAAATAGTTTCCATAATACAACATAGGTATACGAGTATACCGTATGTACAAATTTGCTCTTCGTTAAATAATACACTGTTTATACTATTATTTTTGAGTTTGTTTGCTTTTAATTTTAAATCTTTGCTGATTGGCGTAGTTAGATTTAACTGCATTAGTTTAAATATATACACGTGTACAATGTTGTTAAAATATTTTATCTATATTTTTAGTTACTGTACTGTACAAATAATATGTGCAAACCCTTTTAAAAACTTATTTATGTCTACTTTATATGTTTTGTATGCACTGTTTTACCCCAAAACTTAAAGGTTTTTAACTAAAGATTACATATTTTTGCTCTTGGAATACAAATACTATAATATACGCTTTCCTTATTCATGATCAATATAAATATAATATTGTAATATAGAAAAATGTATTAAAATATTTATTGTTATTGTTAAGATAGCCGGTAAGAAAATTATGATTGTGATTTTATATAATTTAAATTAGTAGATCTGTGAAACGATTTTCAATTTTATGTATCCTCTAATTTATATACTGATGTGCTTTTTTTAAATAATTGAAATTTAACTATTTTGTTATAAATATAAATTGGGTTTTTAAAAACTATCTTAATTAAAACGAAAAAAATATATTTAAGAGAATTTCGCCTCATTGTATAGACGACGTAAAAGATTACTAAGTTAGTAAAGCAACAAAATTATGTTTATAATATTACTTATAATAAAAAGAAAAGGTTTATGGACAAAGTTTTTATAAATGAATTGTTACCTTAGCAAAAATAAAATGTCTCAGTTTAATGTCAAAAGATTTTGAAAAGTTTAATTTTGTAGGAAAACTTATCACCATATATTTTAGCTAAACCAAAGTATAAAGTACAATAAACCTATATAAAACTATACTCATTTTATAATAGGAAAACCATATAATACCTTTTTATTCAAGTTTTAATTTATACTGCACATTTTGGTTATCGAAAAAATTGGGAATAATTAATAGCATAAACAGAACACTAAATTATAATAAAAACTATAATTCACCTAACTAATATATAAATGCAAGTTTATAGTATTTACCAGTATATTTTATAAGTAAAAAATGTTGTTACACATGTACGTGACCAATTTAAAGTCGTAGAATAATTGTTATCATAGTACTAACTGATTTATTATTGTTAATAAAGACAATAATATTGTTGGAATCACTAATCATACAAAAATATATTTTAACATTGTATTTTTTGGTACATTTATTTTATGTGAAATTTATAACAGATATTTGTTTTCTATTCATCTGTTCAAATAACAAAAACTAATCGTATGCGTTATTTAATTCATTAGTTTATTTTTAATTTTAATTAGACTTTAGTGGTTATATATCTAGTCACTTATAAATGTCAGTTTATATTACTCAGACATCTTGTAGAAAATGTGCCTATACTGCTTTACTGCTACCTAATTAATTCTTGTGATAAACTTTGCATACACACATATCGATCAATGTCCTTTCTTCATGACAAAGTCATTGAATTGAGAACAAATGATTTTAAGTATAAATTATTTATCGACTGTCTACACCCTATCTGGATTAAACCCAACTTCGTAACGTATACACAATTTATACGATGGTACTATTATGTAGGTCAACGGCTGGTTAGGGACCAATGAATGGTAAATTAGCTGACCACTACTACTACCCATCTAGTATATTTACTATTTGTTCCTCATAAATCCCAGATGACCTGACACCCGGCTAAACACAACATTTTCTTTGTTCTACCCACGGTACATTCAGAATAATTTTACATAAGACTAATATAATACACTACGGTTTTTGAACTTGAACTAGTTTTGATTATATCCACTGATTTAATATATTTAGTTAAATGCTTAAATTTTTATATTATAATATGATACATTCAATTTTAAAATATTTGAGAATATTTATCAAAAATTATTATTTATACACATAATTATAGTCAGCTATTAAAAAATAGAATTATAATATATATAGGTAGGTATTTTTGAATGCTAATTAAAATTTTGTTGACTTACTATTCAATATAATTCTTTTCTGATACTTAAATAATTGTTATAGTTTTAAATTTTTAATACAACATCTCGTCTGCTT
Source organism: Aphis craccivora (assembly GCA_009835225.1). NCBI lineage: Eukaryota > Metazoa > Arthropoda > Insecta > Hemiptera > Aphididae > Aphis > Aphis craccivora. The sequence goes on along the minus strand of VUJU01001448.1, from coordinate 21,710 downwards.
TTCAAAGTGACAGGAAATTAGTTTCTCGACACTCAGTGTATATGTTTGTTGTACTTAAAATTTCTTTATTGTATTTTATTTTGTTAATCCAATACTTAATACTTTTAAAATATTCGATACATAGGAGCAATTATCAATAACGACAGTCGAATTATAGTTCTTTATTTTTATTTTTTTTCTAGCTTACGAGATAAAATTTCATTATTAATTATAACTATTTGAAAAAATCCTGCAAGAGACTATTGAAAAATTGATTTCTTCATTTTTATAGACGTTTTGTAGAGTCTGTAATAACACGAGTGTGATTCGTTGAGAACTTAAGCACTTAGCCAAGAGTTGTCGTCGGAATCACAGCAAAATGATTATACTGTTGTGATTTTATAAAACCGCTAAAATGAAAGATACACTACCAGAGACAGATTATTTATAAAATAATTTTTTTTTATATATAACGGTATTATTCATTGTTTATCTGAACGTGAACATAAGGAAATGGTCGAAAAAGAGCTCAAAAGGAAATATCCAGGTCTACAAATCCGGTTGAAACAATACATTCGTTAGTTCTAACACAAAATGTTAATTTAATATAATACAACTGTGGTGCACTATAAGGTTGTAGCGATGGTGGCACTAACTGTTGATAGTCGTTGTTATACGTGCTTATAATGTTCACGTATACTATGTGTGCAAGTCGGAGGAAAATGTGAAACAGCAGGACCTAAGGGTTTATACTTGTGACGACGTTTCCCGCTTCACGACTATGGTGTACAACAACGCTTCCGATAACTTTCCGCCGACATTAGGTCTCCCCTCGCGGTAATTGTTTACGTATTATATATAAATATCAAATATTTTATATTATATTATTATATGGTTATTGTTGACGTGGGAAATCCGGCGTGACAAAGTACGACAACGGAGAATTCACTATAATAGAGAGTCACGGTGGCAACAGTGCGCACTATTAAAACATTGTCTCGAAATGGCAAATTTTGGGATTGGTGAGGAAAGGGGTACACGTAGTATAAATATTACACTACTTTAGTGTGAAATTACAACGTGCCTTGGCATTATAGTACTGTATATTATTTATAGAATAAATGGGAAGTAGTCTGAAAAACAACCTCGCACTAACTCAATGCAGTAAACCTAACACCGAAATTGGCCAAGTGCACCTACATGCCATACCTGTAGAGATGTCCCTTGGGAGATGTCTAGAGGTATATACTATGTACGTGCTACGTGCATATGTGTATGTGTGTGTTTTAATGAATATATTTATATATATTATATATACTTAATAAAATATTTGAGTATAAACGTCAGTTTTTCTGTTACACGTATCTACTGTGATTTATGTTTTGTTGTTTTTATACTAATTTAGACATCATACAAACTTTTGTATAATCTTTGTGTATAACATTCACTTCCCGCTGAAACTTTCATTCCTTTACCATTGATTAAGCGTGATGCTAGTATGCTACACTCAGCCACTGGTTAAAAATCTTAATGCTATTGGCAGATGTTGGTTGTCAACTTCCACATTTTATTTTTTATCGTGTTTTGAATTAAATCCATAAAAATTATAGGGTATGATAGTTATATGAGTTTGATCAAGATAAGTAACTATGTCTATAAAAATGAGATTTTTTCAATAATAATTTTGTAACTAAATATATTTAACCTATTTTGGGTTGACATTTATGATACTATATAAATAATTTTGAAATATACGTTATAAATATTGATTATAAATCACTTAAAATATACAATATTACATATCATTACAGCTTATAACATTTCAATTACCTTTTAAGAATGTTTATCACGCCATAAACGTAATAATACAATCAATGATATGCAAAATGCAAATGGCAAAACTAAATTAATCTAACCATAGCTTAAATCTCAAAACCCTCTCCATTCAACTTTGACTTAGTACTTCTACTATCACTATATTTACGTCTTCATATTATCAATAAAATTGTTTGATCAGGCGATATAGAAATCAAGATGATAATCCTATAACTATAGTTAGTATTTTCTTGAGTTATGATTTTGATACCAAACTCAACTGTATAATATTGATATTTTTAATTATATATATAAATATATAAAAACATCATAAGTTTATAAATCAAAATTAATGATCAAGCTATTTGAATAATGAATATATATAATATATATATTTATATTTCATAAATTATAATAATATAATATGATTCATACCAAATTTGTTATACGAAGAGTCATAATATTATTTCACTATTACTTACAATAATAATATCCACTTAAATACTAAATATTACTATAAATGTTTAAACGATATATCCTCAAACGATTTTAAATATGTGTTATTATTCAAAAAGTATAAGTCGTAGATACTTGAAAATTTTACCAGTTATTTTAAATTGACATTTTCATTACATGATTTAATTTTCAAAACATATTGACTTTTTTTGAGCTATTTACAACTGAAATTTTAAATTTTTCTGAAATTTTTTTTTTGATGTGTCGATAAAATTTTTTTGGCGCAGTCAAAATATTTGAAAATTTAATACAAAGTTCCTTATAAGTTCTTCTTATAGGGCTTAAAAAATTATATGAATATATAGGCACAATTTTTTTTTTATTAGCATTTGAAGTTCAAATATTGATAAATTATTTTGTAGGTATAATTCATAAAAATTTTCGTATAAGTAGCTAAGAGTTGAAAATTTAATACGAGATTTTCCATAAGTTTAGCTTATAATAAAAATAAAAGAACCTAAATTTTGATGTATTCAGGCCATTAAACATAAACCACTTTTTTCATCAACACCTGGAAATTATACCCTAGGCTGACAAATCATCTTCGTTCAGAATCGTTTTTCGAATACAATAATACCTATCATTGGACTCAAATTTAACACTGCTATAATATATAATAGTGATCCACACGGCACTTAATGTACAGCAGAGCGGTATCCACTTACCCGCTTTTTTTTAAAATTTTAGTTAGCTTTGTTTTATTTATAATAATATGTAATATATAATTTATTAATACAACTAAAAATAATTTACTAGCCAAAATATTTATGAGTGTATACATAAAATATAGCTATTAATTTTTACGAATAACAATTTTTATTCTTTTTGGAAATTATTAGTTTCATAATAATGTTAATAATTTTTACTTTTTTTTTTGCATAAAAAAACCAAACAAAAGAAAAAGTTTTATCATGCAAACAAAAATAACAACGTCGAGGTATAAGAAAAAAAGGAATAGGTAGACATACATATTATATATGTATATTTAAACTTTTTAATGATGTTTCTGGGTGAGAATAACTTGAAATATAACGCCAGCATTTTGTTTGGCGTGAACTTTTTATTATTATGCATCCTTTTTCTTGAACACGGTATTTATGTTGGGTCTATCTAGGTTCTAGGCTCAAAGTTCTTAGTAAAAATAACTGTTATAATAATGCAAGTTTTTTTCCGAAATCATTTTTTTCTCACATTCTACTTTTATGTTTTATACTGTACTTCTTAAATAATTATTCTAAAATCAATAATATTCAAACATCGCCATTAGTAATTATTCATTTTATAATTGTATTTACTAAAATGCCTAAACTACCTCCTGTTATTACCTTTAACATGCCAATTGTCAGTGAATATTATGATTTGTAAGTATAATATCTATTTTTTGGTTGAATTTTTTTATTGTAAACTTAATTTTATTTAATAAAACGTTATTATTCTTTAATAAACTAAAAATCGATTTTATGAAATTTGTATATGTTACTTTTTTAAAATTCAAATTGAGTAATAATAAAATGCCTTGTAAAATGTTAAGTTTATAGTTAGTTAGAATAATAAAACATCTATTGTGTGGCCTTGTGGGGTATCTAATCGTTGTCACTGTAATCGGCATATAGCTAAACTTTAATTGCTAATAAATAAAAATTGTTTTTTAACTAAGTATTTCATATGAACTTTTATATCAGAATAATATTCTTAAAAAATATATAATTAAAATTATAATTTTTCTATAAAATGATTAAATATTATATTTTAAAAGAAAAAAAAACGGGCAAGTGGGTACCGCTCTGCTGTACATTAGGTGCCGTGTGGATCACTATTATATATTATAGGAGTGTTAAATTTGAATCCAATGATAATTATCATTGTATACGAAAAACGATTCTGAATGAAGATGATTTGTCAGCCTAGGATATAATTTTCAGTGGTTGGTGAAAAAGGTGGTTTATGTTTCAATGGCCTGAATACATCAAAATTTAAGATTTTTTTATAATTATTATTAGCTAAACTTATGGAAAAACTTGTATTAAATTTTCAACTCTTAGCTACTTATACGAAAATTTTTATGAATTATACCTACAAAATAATTTATCAATATTTGAACTTCAAATGCTAATAAAAAAAAATTGAGCCTATGTATTCTTATAATTTTTTAATCACTATAAGAATAGCTTATGAGAAAATTTGTATTATATTTTCAAGTATTTTGATTGAGCCAAAAAAATTTAATCGACACTTCAAAAAAAAGTTTTCAGAAAAATTGAAAATTCCAGTTGTCTATAAATAGCTCAAAAAAAGTCAAAATATTTTGAAATTTAAATCACGTAAAGAAAACGCAAATCTTAATAACTGGACAAATTTTCAAGTACCTACGACTTATAATTTTTGAAAAATAATAAATATCTAAAATCGTTTGAGGATGAATCGTTATCGTTATGCTATTTCGTAAAAATTTAAAATTCAAACGCACTTAAAATTTTTCCTATAATGATGCTTCGAGTTTTCTCTATAGATCCTTGAAGGAAAACTTATGGAAAACATAATGTTGTAATTTTAATTATTAGTTATAAACACAAAAAGTTTTATGATTTTTCAACTTCAAAATTACTTGCAAAATTTCGCGTTTTCGACAGATTTCGTAAAAATTTGAACTATATACGCTTATAAAAAAAAATTGTGACTAACGATTTTTAATTTTTTTTTAGCTACAATAAAAACATTTCATAAGGAACCTTATATTAAATTTTCAAGTTTTTTTGGCCATTCAAAATTTTTTTATCGACAGTTCAAAAAAAAATTCTCATATAAATCGAAAATTTGTATGGTCTATAAATAACTCAAAAAAAGTCAAAATTTTTAAAAATTTAACTGTAGGTATATATGTAATACTGACATAAACATTTGGTGAAAATTTCAAGTGTTTACAGTGATTTGTTTATGAATTACAACCATATAAAATAATCGATTTGGTCCAAAACTGGTTTTGTGTAAAAATTCCCGTTTTTCCGTCATTTTTTTTTGTTTTTCTCAATTTTTTTGAAAACTGTTGGAAAATCCAAATGTTAACTTTTGACCTCTTTAATGTACCAAGGATATTCATATCGGAAATTCATATCTTTTATATCGGAAACCACCTCCAATGCTTGAAATTGGAGCATTATTTTGACTGGTTATGTTGTACCGTGTACACAGACACACATAAAAAAAAACACATCATTGTAAAATCAATGCATTCATTACTTCATTCAGAATCTAAAAGTGGGTAACGCTTACATACATGGTACGTGGATACATTAGCCTAACATTGTGTTTGAAATCGATTCCGAGGGAAAATGGTCTTTAGCCTATATCACTAAGTATATTGTATGAGTATGTTTTTTAATATATCTATTTAAATCATTTATTTTACTTTTAGTATTACTGTAAAAATTTAATAAATTTTAAAGAATTAATTTTTTTTTTTAAAGGTTAGAATTTGTTTAGAATTTTAAATGAGTTTAACGTTTTTATCAATTCAATGACAGATTCCAAAAAATTACTTTAATTATTAGTATTTAGTATTATCTAGTATATCGCGTATAAATCAAATTCATGATAAATATAAACACAAATATCATAATATAACATCTCGAATGAAATAAACCATTTTATTAAGAAGTCAATGATATTATTTTAAAGATAAAACCAATGATGGACTTGGGTCAACAACTATATCGCTTATCTAAATTGTCTTTGCAATCATTTAAACTTTCTTATGCGTGATCGTTCTCGCCGCTGTATACATTTACGAGACATCCATGTTTTATCTTGCAAGACTGTTCTAGATTGAACAATTCGATTTCCGAATTCTCCAACGAAACTTTTTAAATCCTATTTTTGCACACCAACAAAACCAGATAACGAGATCTAAGATAATAACCTTTCATTCTTTTTTCCCCTGTAAACTCTTCACTTTTTTCCGTTTCTATAATGATATAGATATAGTGTGTGCCCCCTCATTTGGGGAGTGAGATTATAATCTCTACTGATTGTGTTTAATCTAATCGAAACTATACAATAAACTTTAAAACGTTCGTTTGTATACCTAATATATTATATAATATAATATAGTATAATCATTTATTATTCGTTAACGATGTTACATAAAATAAAATAATGTATCTATTGGGCGATTATTATTTTATTTTTATAACCATGCGTTGGTGATATTATCGCAAATAAATTTAGATTTAAGTACATACAATTTAAAAAAATATATTTTTCATATAGGTAAATATTATCAATATATATAATATATGTGTAAAAACATATATGTATCAAATGTATTGAGTGTGATGAATAAGTCAAATTTAAAACAAAGGATGTATAATTAGTTGTATAAGACGAAAAACGATTCTTAGAGAAGATGGTTTAACTCTTTGGTAACTAAGGTTTAAATACAAATTAATAATATTAAGATTTTAACAAATGTTTATTATATTATTATTTTTTTTTTCTGTAAGTTTTTACTTTTGATTTACTTTAGAAACTATAGAATATTAAGAATATTAGATAATATAACTGTCTATCAGAAACTACTCTTAAGTTAAAAACCGGAACATGTTTTTTTTTCAAGTAACACAAATAAAATTTCTGTCATACTTATGATTTATATATTAAGTTGAGTGTTCTTACATCTTGAAAAAGATTTATTTTAAGTTCTCTTAACTTTTATTTATAGTCACCTCTTCGCTCGTACACGTATTTCGTAGTTATTAGTTAATTTGCTAAGCTTTATTCGCTGTTATCCAATATATTCAAGTGTCCATATATTACGATATAAATGATGATATGATTAGAGAATTAAATTAAGATAATGCCACAGATAAAAATAGTGGTGTGATTAATACAATCTAAAAGTTGAATTCAGGTGCAGTATAATAAAATATATGCAAACATTATCTTTAATATAGGTACGTAAGTAAACATAATAGACAATTTTGATTTTTGAGAAATTATTCGACCACCCATCTCGATGTGTTATTAGTTATTATATATTTTTAGTATATCATTTTGTACCATTTTTTTTTTTTTTTATAATTTTATATATAATTGTATGTATTGAGAGCGTTCTACCTTACTCTATATTCATACATATATTATTATTATTATAATGTCTATAGTTTAAGTATCCGCTAAATTGATACAATTAGTCAATAATCAATGACTACAGTATGGTGATGTAACAGTTATTGGATTAATAGGATAATAGCCAATATGTTGGTATACAACTGTGCAGTGGTTAAAAGAAAATATAAGTCTTGTTGGTTCTAGGTTAGTGTCATGGCTCCTGTGGAATTCATAAAGACTGAAAATAAGATCTCGCTTGACAGGATCACTAAAGCCTGCGGCTTTTCGGGTACAGAGGAATACGGGGGATCAATGATAATGACTGTGATCATTGGAGGAAGTGTAAGGAACGATAGACAGGGGTATAGAAAGCTATATACACTCACCAGCATTGTTAACTGTGTCTAGAATAATATATACGGTGGCGGTGCAGTTGGGGTTAGGCCAGAACGCCTTCATGATATCTCTTCCGATGAGCCTATTCACTGTGACGGCGTCGGCTCTCAGCGAGAACCACGTGTTACTGTTCACACACAACTATGGTATATACTGTATAATGTATATATTATATACCTATATATATTGTATGATGCTAAACTATATACGCACTGTGGCAGTGGCGTTGCATACCCTTTTGTTGTGCTAGTCCTTTTCCTCTTCGCACCCTGAACTCCCCTAAAACCACCCAATACCGCCCAACACTTTCAGCGATGCCCTAAGCCACCGCTTTCCCATTTCCTGTACACACTGGTTTTCAGTGAACAACCCGCAGGTGTATTGTCTTGGATAAGCTGCCGTAGAGTTTATGGAAAACCGTTTCTCATATGCCGGTAGTATATTATACATATACCAACGCGTACTGAGTTATGTACGAGTATAATATCTAAGAGTAGCCGTTCGTAATTAAATTATTATAATATATTAAATTTAGAGTTTAATGTTATATTATATTATAATTTAGTAAACGAATGATAAAATTTATTATAAGTCTTTGCAGCTGATCCACCCTCAACGCGTACTGCGTTGATGTCGTGATGTATGATATACGATATTATATTGCTTACAATAATACCACTACAATTCTTGTAATAACACTATACCTATTATTGTGGTTTTCCCAGTTATTGTTATTTTGATAAACGATATAATAATGTATAGGTAACTACCGAATGTAAATTGTGCGTTGTACCTTTTATGGTCATAATATATAATGGCCTTTATATGACTGTTACTAACAATACGTTTATTAAACCACACTATATGTGCTTAGATATAACTATAAATATTAGACACGATGTAAAAATCGAAATCCAAAAGAACTTTTATTACTAATAAATTTTAATTTTAAATAAATAATTTAACTAGATAGGTACTTATATGGATTTTATAATTATTGTTTTTATGTTAACATTTTAAAATTACTAAAATTATAAATATTGTTTTAAAATGTATAAATTTCAAGTTTGTATAGTCACTAATCCATCAAAATATTAATTTATTAAACACATTTTTTTCTTTCGTTAATAAAAATCAAATTCATGCCCAATTCATGTTTCAAGTAATATTAACCAGTGATGAAAACTAACTATTTGGAGTATGTATTTGAACTTTAATTACTCATATGAAATATTCTACACAACACTATAAAATATAAATATACTAAATCTAAAATCTAGGTACATATTAAAATGGTATAACGGTTTTTAATAAATAATGGTTAATAGTGATTTTGTGTTTGAACATTTTTTTATTGATATGTGTCTATTGGTTTTACATATTCTATATTCGGCAATTATTTTTTGTTTAACTATTATATACAAATATGTATAAAATAAGATAATTACAATTTATCCATTAAAAAATATATATATTTACGTTAAGGGTTTTCGTTGTAATAAATATTAATTCACAATCGTAAAATTAAAACAATGTCATAAACATGGTTAGGTCTTTCAAAATCAATCTTTAAGTAATCAAAAATATCGTCTTTGAATTTTCCTGTCATATATTTAAATATTAAATGTAGATAATAAAAATAATTATGTTTACAAATCAATTGACATGTTTTATAGAACTTTGAATGTTACAATACTTTGGTTAAATTTATTTTAACAATTTATTATATTTACAACGAAATAACAAACACAGATCTAAAATATATATCTTGTAAAACATCGTTTACCGTTAACTTGAGTTGTTAATTTTTCTTTTACTCTTGTTAGGGTTGGAACCTCGGAAATTCAAGGGCAGGGATCGTCCCTATTAATTCCCAGAGAATAACGGGAATAAAACCATTCTCGGAAATATAAAAAAAAAATTCTATATTTTTTTCATTCTTATGGTAGAGCCATAATTTAAGTTAAAAGATATTTTAATACATTATTTTTTTCATAATATTTATAGTTTCTTATTAAACAGAACAACTTTATCCATACTTAAAAAAATATAAATCAGTAAATTAAGTAATTGTGAATCGTTGTTGTAATATAATATAACATTATATTTATCATTTATTTCAATATTTATTTAATTCTCAAGCGGATGTTTATATTAATAGATAAGATAATCACTCCAAAATCCAAATCTATATTGAGTTTTACGCCAATAATTATTATCAATTCAGTTTGTATTTTTGTAATGGTTTATTTTCTTAAGGTCCGTTTTATTTATAACATTAATTTTTAGTCTATCGAAAAATTTAAATAACCAATCGAAATATGCCATTAATTCATACAACAATAATTAGTAAGTAATAATTGATTATATGAACTTTTGGATTTTCTCAGTTATTTCTGAATATTTTTTTTTATTTTTTATTTTATTTTTTTGAATTTTCCAACCCTAATTTTGGATAGGTATAATATTCAAACATTTTCTAAGAGTACAATAGATATTGGAATATTGGTACTATCTTTATATACAAAACAGTATTTCGTGTACACGTCAAGTAAACACCCAAATATGTTAAATGTTTTTTTTATATAATTTAGGAATTTACCATCATCTCTTCAAGACGAAAATTACATAAAAATGGAAACCATGGGAACAATTTAGATGATTTTACAATATAATTCAATATGTTAATTTTCAACTGTTAGGTAATTGTAATCAACTGTCAACTGTAATTGTTTTATAATTGAACATAACTTAATAAGTTTAATGTATTATACTTAATACAATATAATATTGTACTAGTACCTACCTAACATATAATATATGTTAACAAAGTAATTCATATATCATAATATGTGTGCGTGCATGTGCGTGTGTGTGTATAAAAGTTACTGTAGAAGCATACATATTATAATGTAGTACGTCATGGGAAATAATCGCCAAGTCGAGAATCTAAGTAATTTTCTAGGTCTACTAATGTGTGTTCAGCTGATAATATGCTAAATATGTTATATCATGTAATTAAGATTGGTTCTATATATTATACGTATATAAGTGTAGGTACAGAGCTATTCATACAAATTCGAGTGACAAGCAATACGTTGCAATTACGTTGTTCTCCAAGTGAATTTCGTGTACATAGTACATAGTTTGGAACAAAAGCATGGAGCTGCGCTGTATTTCTGTGTATAATGAATGCTACAGTAAGCACTACCGCCGCCGACGTTGCCGCAACCACTACGCGTCGTCCCGTATTTGTAAAACTCATTTAATTTGTTTACACTAAAAGAGCTTTGACTCGTTTCGCTCTCGTTAAGGCAGCAAATTGGATTTTACTTTTGAAATAGTATCTTAAAAATCATAATCGCTGGCCTTTTCTCGTTTAGTTTTCGCATTAAAACCGTAAAAATGGAAGTCACCGTCCAAATTCCCTCGTAATTCCGTCACGGTAAGTCGTAACACGTCCGTCCGTTAGATAATACATTCTTTCAGGGGTGCAATTTTACTTTTATTTTTCAGTTACTTTATTACAGCATCTGCGATCGCAAATCGTCTGTTACCTATTCGCGTTAAATGTCGCGTCCAATACATACGCAAGTTTAATAGGCGTCAAACACGTGATATGTACACAGTTTCACTATTATTTGGTTTTAAAATATTATAATATAATATATCGCAATATTATGGGAACATTGTGTATATTAAAGTACGTGGCATTTAAAGAAAACCTATCCAAAGCTACCCGTTCAAGGTTGAATATTGATAAAATTGTTCTTGTGATATCAGTGCTCGAATTGGCAAATTCGGAATTGGAAAATGGAATTGGTAATGGTGTTCCAACTGAATATTTATTTAACACCTAAAAATTGTAGTATGGGAATGCTAATTAAAATCAAAAGCTATAACATAGGAGCTGAGTTCCCATGCGTTCCAGCCAAAGTCGAGCACTGCGTGACATACGTAAACAAAGTAATAATATTATACATTTTATTTATTAAAAAAATTACTATACACTTGTATTATAATATGGCAATAATAAAAATAAAAATAATTTTAAAGCAATTTCTATTAGTTGTATACTATGTTAGCTTGATTATGATAAAATATACTATATTATTATGTACATATTATAGACATTTTTATCGTTTAAACATAAAAAAACACAGGAAATCAACAGGACTATAAAACTTGTTAGGAATATATGGAATATAGAGTTAAAAAAAATACAAGCACTCATAAAAGCTGTATCAGGATAACTGAGTTTCGAAATTGTTTTTATCCCACATACAAGTAAAGTTATTACGTACTTAACTATATAACTTGAATCAAAACGTGAAATAAGTTTATGGTGGATATATATATATATATATATATATATATATATTTAATTTCTAGTAAAATATATTTTATTTAATTTTTGACGTATATTCGGAATATCGTATCACTAAGTTTAGATAATGATAAAATTCTATATAGATATGACAAAACAATGGCGTTTACTTAAAATAAATTAAACACTGAAATAAACTTAGCCGTGAATATAAAATAAAATTAAATGTATATATTCACTTTAGACGGTTAGACGGTGTTTAAGATTACCATTATTCTTTTAAAACTCGAGATTATTATGCTAAAAACTCGCGTTGAGAGATTTTAAAATTCATAATAGGGAAAACAATATACTGTAAAGTGATTATTCGATGAACTTTTTTCACTTTTCTATAATATAGTAGTTTTTTGCATGTCTTGGGGGTAATCTTGTTATCGTTTGACAGGAATTACAAAAATTCTTTTAAATTCCACGAGATCAAATCTAAGCCAAACAATACGTGTATAAAAACTGATAATAAAAAAAAATTTTAGTTTACTCATACCTGTTATACAACAGGTGATTAAATGTGTGTGGTACAGGTACAGGTATGGCGACGTTACAATAATTAGATCAGTATTTTATGAATATTAAAATATTATCATGTACATGCATAATTCACATTAAATGCTCAAAGAACATTTTTATAATTTTAAAGTATTAAAATCATAAATTTGTAGACAGTCATATTTAAAATAATTTACAGGTGAAAAAAAAAATAAATATGAATTTTTAAAAATATTTTTAATATTAATTACTTACGGTGTTTGTATTCGTTAATAAAATTCCGATAATTTATTAGTATAATAATATTATATTGAAATCTGATTCACCTTTCAATATGAAAACGACAAATACTAAATAATAAAATAATTGATAAAATGATTATATTTTAATACCTTGTGACTTGCACAATATTTGAAAGTATATTATTGTAAAATAACTAGTAAAAAAAATACGATTCGTCAATATTACCTACAAATATTATTCTAATATAAATTAAATTTAAAGACCTATTTTGTATTAATTATAATATTTTTACTATGGTATTTTACCTGTAAACGTACGCATTGTCTGCAGTTGTGCGTAGTACAACCGCCGGTCGACATATATCTCGGGACGCGACTCGTGGTGATAAATCGAGCGTGTAACTACAAATTTCAAGTCGAGTTTTATGGCACGAGCTATCCGATAACAGCCCACGTATAGTTGACTGCAGTGGTGGGGGCTGAATAAGATAGGGTGTTACGTGTGATAAGACAAATACATGGTGAGGAGTGGCGATGGTGGCGAAAAAAGAAAAAAATCCACTTTACCGCGGGTCTTTTATTATTGTGGCGATAAAATGATCGCTGAGGAGTCGTGGGCGGCCGTAGTTCCTCAGGTCTGGGGTGGTATTTGCGCATGAAAAGGGTGGGAATGAATGATGACAATTTGCATTGTATCTCCATTACGCCCGCGCGTAGAGTATAATAATTTATATAAATATATCTAAGCTACGTATATTATTATATTATATTATCTTTTGCGTGTGTGCGTGGTATTTACTCACTAGGTCGTCGTAGAGAAAGTGAACAGAGGAAGAGCACGGAATATTCAGGATACAGTGAAACAGATACGATCGAAGGAGAATGAGCAAGAAAAATAAAGAGAGAGAGGGAGATATACTGTACTGACTATAACCATGAAGACGGTGATTGGGGGTAGGTGAAAGTGGGAGACGTTCGTCGTTCAAAAGCCCTTCGGAATAGCGTCTGTTTGTGACAATCGGAGCACGGTGACAACTAAAATATTGGCATCTATTACACTTTGACTCGTTGTCGATGATCTCTACTACTGTGGAGAGCTGCAAAGTCGGCAGTGGATTTTCTATTCCCACCGCCAGCGTAACACGCATGGCTGATACCGTACACGATATATTATTATAATAATAACGACAATAATATTATACGTGGAAGACGAAACCATTAGATATAATGGTGTGCGATTATTATTATTATTTTCTTGAGAGACAAATCGAAGGTCAAACGATTTTTCTTCGTAGGCCCATAGCCTGAAGGGGACGGTTGTATAATAACAGCGGTGGATCGATACAGAGCGACTAGTGTAAATAAGTTGTTGAGATTTATCCAGTCATAATTATTATCTATATAAAAAATGTATCTTCTATAATATTGTCTCTTTTCCAAATCTATTTCTATTTGCTTTCTATTTATTTAACTCAGAAGAAAACTTCAACCATATAATTTACTGCACTTAATCTTTATGCATGTATAAATAATTAACATATCTATTTATTTTTACGTAAACATAAAAACATTTAAAATTGTTAGAAACATAGCTTATTTGCATATAAAACTTTTAAGTATGAAAACAAATATTCTATGCAATCACAAAATCTAAAAAATATATCTATAAATCCACTTATTATCTTTTGATTATGATCAGTTTTTTGAGCTACGTTAATTATAATTACGTAATGTATCATTTTATTTTACTATATGTATTGAACAATGTTATTTAAAAAAAAAATATGGAATAAATTTTAGGTATCTATTGCTTATTTATACCACGTACTTATTCTTACTTTTCTGATCTAAGTTAGTATGGACTCAAATGTAAAAATAATACTATATAATTAAAACATATTTTATTTTGAAAAATAAATGGTACATTTTTTTATACAAATTATTTGATCTACCATATTACTAATAAAAAAATAAATTATCAAGTAGCAATATAAATGTATTTAAATGAAAATATACTAAGTCATATACAAGATGACAAACCGTCTTTGTTCGAAATCGTTTTTCATTTGCAATGGTTTATGATTTAATCATATAATACAAATTTAACACATCGTTTATAGTGATACTCAATGAAAAGGTATTAACACGTCTAAAACTATACAGAAAACTGGTTACCTACTTAGCCACTTTAATTTAACTTTATATCTTAACTGTATATTAATTAACTTTAATTCATGTAATTTTATTTTGATTTTTCATGATATTATTTTAGTTATCTATTTTTTTCTAATACTGGAAGAATTTGTCTGATAATGATATGTTAAGTACGATTACTTAACATTATTAGAGTATTTTGTAAAAACTCGATAGATTTCTTTGCTTATCAAAACTTTAAGTACTTATAACTATTAACTATTAAGCTTTATATATTTTTATAAACTAAAATATCTTAAATAATATTCATTTAAAAGATTAAATCTTAAAAATTGATAATAACGATAATAAATAATTTTAAAGGATTATGTTTTCTGAATAATTGAGTGTCTTACGTTCAACAAATGACTTAGTATATAATCTCTACACAGATATAAAACAGAACTTTTTAATATCTCTGTATAATATGATTTTGTATACAGGATCATATTGGTTGTGTGTGTTATTCGCTGTACAATTCCATCATCACGCGTGCTGTACGATCTCAAAATGTTCGTTGTCGACAGACGCTGATTATTATAATACCTATGCTATTATGGTATCATCACGTTCGCTCCTAGGAGATTTGTTATTTACACGCCTGAGCACACATCATTGTAATATTAATATGTATTTATACCGTCCGTGTGTACTGTATGCTATATAGTGTATTGTACGTTCCGATGACGCATATGTTGTACGTGATGGGTAATTTCCTCTAGCGCACATAAACATACATCCGTTCATCGGATTTCAATCGAAACGGTTTATGGTTAATACAAAGATAATATTAATATAAATTCGTCTTAAAATAAAATTAATTGTACCTATTTGATACAATTATTTGCTTACTAATATAAAACTATTATAAATAAGTGTCTCATTCTTCTTATTATGATAAAAAATATAATTTTTAATAGCAGTTAATTGTCAATGATTATTATTTTTTTTTATAAAAACAAGTGAATACTATTATTAATGTTTGAGTTTAATTAGTAACTAGTAAAATTGTAAACATTGAATTTATTAATGAAAATATAAATACTTCAGGAGTGTGGAAAATCACTTGCAATTTTTGATGATCGCACTAAAATATTATTATCACTCGTTAAAAAATATAAGTTTATACAAATGTAATAACTATCATGTTTATAGAGAGGAAAATAACATGTTTTTTGTTTTTTTTATTTGTCATTATCGTTATGTATACTGTGCTCAAGCGTCTAAAACTACTGTATTTAAATACAATGCGATGATCAGTTTCTTGAAGTTTTTTGCTAGGTGTATTTGCCAAAATCGATGTTTTCTGGTGCTCACGCATTTTCCCCCGGTAAAGGCAATCTATTGCCAAAATAAACGGTTTTTTTTTGGCCTGTTTGGATGTGTGAGACTCCCTGTAATGTCTTATTGTCAGTATAATATTTGATTAGGGTTTTCAGCTAAAAGTAATTGCTTGATTTTATATATGAAGTAAGCCATCTCTGATGATGCCAAAATACTATTATTTAATATTAATCTATTATAATCAACAGATATAAGTTTGTATACAATTCGGTATACATACATTTTAAATTGAAATTTTCTATTGAGGTAAACTGCATTGGCGCATCGCCGTGATATAACGATAACTTTAATGAATAAACAATATTCTTTCCTTAGAAAATCCTGACTTTATCCAGAATTATTGAGTAATTTGACTTTTTAAAAAGCCCTATTATTCATTACTCATTAAAAAATATTATGCACAAATATATTATAATGTAAAATAACACTTTAATAAAAGTTAATCTAAAACAAATCAGACCAGCTGATGCCAGTCTGTATCTTCACTATATAATCGTTACTTTAGTTTGTGATTTTAGTAGATATAATAATATGAACTCTTTAATCACACATATTATGCTTTTTATAATTCAAATTTAAATATCTTATCAGAATGAAGAAATAGTTAGAATAGTATGTATTTATTATTAATATACCTACTTATACGTTTAAATTAAAAAATTCAGAAAGAGTTTCATTAAACTTGAAAATAACTTACAGAGAATTGGGTTTATTAAAATTCGTTTTTTTATTGTCATGTTTTCTGAAATCAAGAAACTAAGTGTGTAAATTGTAAATAATAAATAATAATCAATGTACACTTTACGCACAGTTAAATGTTCAATTTAAGATTAAATCGATCTTTTAAGAAATTCTATGTTCGTAGTAGAACTTTTCCCGAAACTTTTACTTTTCTCAGTAATAGAAACGACTGTCGCCGATTTCCCACCGCACATGCATCCGGAATTGACAGTTCCGAACTTGATACATGATATCCGGTTGATACAAAACACCGTTGTTTCTCATTTATCAACTATAAAACTGTAGCGAATATCCCTTTTTCATTTTTTATTGGCAAAAAAATAAATACATAAAAAAGTCAACTTTTCTTGAGTTACACATTATTATTTAAAAAAAAAGTCAATGAATTATATATATTTTTTTTAAATAATCGTCAAAAAAAAAAATCCAACCGTAAACTAATCAAAAACCGATTTTCATTAATATATTATTTTCTACGGAATTGTTATGAGTTGAACATATTACTATAATATTATAATATAGGTACGTGACGTATTTTTCGACTATATAATCTGCTCGAATCATTTCGAGTCTAACGGGTAGAAAATAATATGTAAATTCAAAGATGTAGAATATTATGTAATGCAAGGAACTTCCTGTTTTCCGTCACTATGTTTCTCAAGTCTGATAAGGTACCCACATGTAAAAGTTAGAATGTTGGAAAATATAATGAAAGCATACCCGTAGATATACCATAAAATTATATACTATACACCATGCATTGTAGGGTATTTAGGCCTACCAACAAACTTACAAGATTGTATTGTTATGTATTTACTATTTACCTATTTACATCGCATTACACATGTTGTGTCGCATCATAAAGTCAATAAAACTTTAAATTATATGTAGGTACTTATCTAAATGTTCACTAATTCAAACGGTTATGTTTATTAATTAATCATTATTTATTATATAGTTTTTTTTTTTTTTAATTAACTTATAATAATATCGCAATAGAAAATCGTATGCATTGCAGTAATTTATCAAAATTGTTTATGTTTTTGTGTTGAAAAAAATACTAATTACTGTATATTGGTTATAGGCTATTTACTACTAAGAAAATTTAATTTGTATCCATATCAAATGACTAGTTTTAAATTTATTAATTACACTTATTTTTTTACGGACATCATATTTGTTATGATTTTAAAACTAATAACTTATATTTTTTGTTCATTATAATTTATTTAGTTTACTGTATTTTGCATTTTTTTTATTGAATTTCAGTGATAAATTTATAAATATGTATGTGATTGATTAAAGTTAATCATATTATGAGATATATTAATATAATATTTATATTTTGTTTCAGGTGAATAAAAATGGTTTACTAAACACATAAATGATTTATATATTGGGTTATGCAATATATTCAAAACACTTAAATCTAAAATAAAAATACAAAAAACAAAACATGCATCGTTTATTAAACACATAGGTAGGTGATTATAAAATAATAATATTGCAATTTTAGAACATATTTTCATTAAGTACCTACTATATATATTGTTTTTAAACTATATAGTGGTTTAAAATATTATGAAATAATTGAATTATATAATTTTAATTACATTTATATTTTTGATGTGAATTTTGTGTGCTAATAACTTATTGTACAAAAAAGGTATGTGGACTTGGGATTTATAACGAAAAACAATTTTCTACTGTGAATACTTTGTCTTCAAAGTTAAAAAAAAAAATAATAGAAAAATTACTTTTATCCTACTTTTTACTTTTAACATCGTTCAACTGTAAAAATAAAATAAAAAAAGTTATAAAATAATTTTTTGTCTTACATTTTTTCTAAAGATTAATTCATCAACAAAGTATCTTTCGTAAGAATATTTATTTAATGTGATTCTTATCTTTTTTCTTTAAAAAAAAAGTTCTTTCGTACATACCTTATGACATTATTACGACTTACAGCACCCAAAAGTCTTAATTTAAAAATTGCTACAGATGCAAACTTTGTATGATGTTTAAATAAAAGTTTTTCTTTTTATTTTGAAGAAGTTTAGTCTTAAAACAATTTTCAATTATACAAAATATTCTTTATTATAACATTACCGCTTAAAGTATATTTGTTGGTACTTGATATTAAAACGAGCATATCACTATATAGATAGGTTTATACCTAAGTTTATTATATTATTTAGAGTGTATGTTTCCTAATTTGTGTTAAAAATTGATTTAGAATATTAGTATTGTTTTGGTTTAAACATAGTATTTATTTTGTTGCACAGGAATAGTTGATGTAAATTACCTGTGTTTACATTATTAGAATTTAATTATTAAATAGGAATTTACATTATTTATGTCATTGTCCAATAATTAATAAATTAATTGGTTTTATAGAAATCAGACAAATTTCATATTGGTTGTTAATGAAAATGATTTTTATTTTATTTTATTTTTGAATTTGTCAGTCATAGATTTAAATTAAATACACGTCATGTTGAATTAAATAATTAATTAACATGATTTTAAATATGATATTATTGAGTATAGTGAACATAACATTTTCAAGTGTATTATTATTATTGCATTGTAATAATAGAGTGAACAATTTAATTTTAATTTTTAATTGGTTTTATTTGGTTTATATTTTCCCTTCGATATCTAGGTCTAATGTTAAAGTTGTATTATATCATATCATGCTATTAAACTAAGTCTATTGAAAAGTATCAAACCTGTAAAATGGTTTAATTAGTTTTATTGATTGTTAAAAATAGGAACTCAAAAAAAAAAAAAATAATAATAATACAAATTTAACACATTAAAAATATTTATGTATAATTATAATATATATATAGTAATGTTTATAATTATATAATATAATAGTTAGTACAATATAATATATAATACAAGTTTTAAGAGATAATCAAATATTAACTCAACATTTTCGATGATATGTTTTCGATTTGTTCAAGAAAACTTATGCATTTACGAATATTCTATTTATTTATTTTATTCAAGTTTAGTAATTCATCTATATGTGTTGATAGAGATAGTATTATATTTTTAAAAAGAACATTTTTTTGAAAAAACTTTTAACCATAAAATTAAATATTTTTTTACATTATTGTATTTAAACTTGTAACTACGTGTTATTTTCAAGTGAATCTTGGTTTAATAAAATTTCATATAATTTTAACTCATGCTTATTTTCCGTTCATTTTTCTCGTTCCCGTAAACGAATATAATTGTCACATGATATTAAAAATTATTTTTATAGAAAATATGTGTTTTGCATAACTCATTTCTAAAAGTTTATAGATACAAACAAATATATCTTTATTTTTATTTTATGCATTATTTGTGCATACTATAAGTTAGTGTGGAAAAAGTTACTTATAGAAATGCTTTGTCAAAGTCGTATTATTTAGAATTTGTTGAGAAACTCATACACGTCTTTTTTCAAATTCTATGTGCATGATTTAGTATGTACCTTAGCTACCCATAGTATATTTTTTTTTGCGCACGGGTGGCCGCTTAAATATTTCCAAAACACTAGTCTCCCTCAAATGGAGTCTCGTTGTTAAAATCACCGTGCTATTGTGTACGCATTTCTTTCTCCATCAAATGAAGCGATTTCTTTATTTTTTAGTACTGTGATACAAAAAAAAAAAAAAAAAAATCACCATCGTTTAACCAACTTCATAAAAGCAATAATAATAATAGAAAAAAAACAATAATGACTATACATTCTTCATCACCTGCAGTATTAACCAACAGAAAAAATACACTCAATGAACATTAATGTTATTCGTTTATTATTGGTCTCCTTTATCAGTATATAAAAATTTAGTTTTATCCATCAAACAGCTGTTGTATACTTAGTTACTTCCTCAGTAGTCAATACCAACTACGCAAGTAAAATACTATATAGGTTGGATTTACCATGTGGTTTTATAGTTCGTATTTTTATTTATAGCAAAACATTTTGTAGTTACAATTAATTTTTAGTTAACTATTAATACTAAGGTAAAATTATTTTTAAAGTGTCATTATAATAATATTTTATAGTATTAACAAAATCTGTTATTACATTTCTTTTAATTATCCTACTAACGCTTATTTCACGTCTTATTTTTATGGTGTTTCAAAGTTTCAAAGTTTTAAATATTATTTTATACTATCATATTATTTTAGTATTTTCTAACCAAATATTGCTTAATATTTATATGATAATTATTTACTATATTAGAGATTTGTTGTTAATTTGAACTAAATACAATTGTTATAAGGACTAATTAACAGAAGTAGCATAAATTAGGCGATTTAAATATAATATTGTATAACCAAAAATATTCAATACATCCCACTAATCGGGTTTAGAATTCTATAAAATGAGATAAGAATATTTACTATTATCAAATCATGTTTTCTTATTTCGCTTTAAATGTTTTTTTTTTTTTTTTTTATTTCATTTCTATTTCACGCTATGATTATTGCAAGTACAG
>VUJU01001447.1:30962-53057 GCA_009835225.1 Aphis craccivora | reverse complement strand
GTCGCTTCCGTGGTCGTGGTCGCTTCCGTGGTGACGGTAAAACGAGTTGGCGCCTATCCGCAGACGCCAAAGACGCATATCCGCAGGGGCCGCAGACGCCACTGTCGCCAAAGCAAAGACGCCGCTATCGCCGAGTCGCAGGGTGCAGTCGCAGATGCCGCAGTCGCCTCCGCCACCACCGGAGCGTGTGGACGACCGGCGGCGTGATCAGACGTCGGTATAAGATTATACTTTCATCAACTTGATTCATATTCCAATAGTTTTCTTTTTAACTAACATTTTTGAGTTTAATTGAACCTTAAAGTACATTTTTTTTTCAATATTAATATTATTACTATTTAGTATTTTTATCAATTAATTTGTGTACACATAAACTAGGTTGTCTGTATTAATTTTTCATTTTTTATGCATTTATTGAGATGCGGTTTTGATGGGTTTGAGATTTTTAGTCGTTTAGTGCTATTTACTTTTCAGTTATAACTTAAAAAACATCTTTTTACTTTTTGGCAAAGACAAATATTAAGTACGTAATTTTTCTATTGTTCTCATGACTCATTTAGTGAACCAGTGAGATTTTATTCGATATTATTATATTTGTATCTCGTCATATCTGAATTATACCATTTTAAATTTAATCTCCATCCCTATAACTTAATACGTAGGTATACTAAATTGAATGTTATAAAAAATATATACCATGATATTGTAAATAAATAGAACATTGATGTACATTTAATATTATATGTATTTGTTTATATTTCTAATCAGCAGTTATCTCTTAACGACTTAACATCATTTTACTCATAAACTTATATTAGCATGCATGTCTATAAACATAAATATAATATTTAATATAAAATAGAATACATGCATTACTAAATTGTAATTTATTTACATATTTTGTAAATTACTAGTAGATAACTATCTCTCTATATCCTATACAGCAATATAATGTTTATTTAATTAATACGATTATTACGATTTGATATTTATTTTTAATCTTCAAAAATTCGAGCTTAATATAATAATATCTATAAGGTTACTTAGGTGATTGAACCTTACCTATACTATTCAACTGTTACATTTTGGTTAGTTAATTCATATTTAAGTTTTATTTCTATTTAATATCTACATCTAACAATGACGAGTGTTAAAATCTATACAATAAACTCTTTTAGAAATATTTATAACAATTAAATTGTCTATATAAATTCTAAATACTTAAGTTATTTTTATCATATTTAAAAATTTAATACATTTAATAACTATTTAGTTTAATAATAAGTACTTATGAATAGCTATGACAAAATAAAAACAGACTGGTGATGAAACTGCAAAAAAAGGTATACTATAAAATTATAGTTTATGATATATATAATTTAAGACTCTAACTGTAAGTCAATATAAATTGTTATTTAAAAAAAAAAAAAAATAAAGTTGTATGTATTTCATAATAATTATTAATCATAAATCAAAATCATAACTATGATAAATGAAATGAGGGCTTAATGTAAAAGAAGGTAGTGGATAATCAAATAATCATCTATTCTAATATTTTATAAATGGTTGCATCCAAATATGGATATGAACTAATCTATATAATTTGGTGTTCAATATATTTTACATCTTATAATATTATCTTTCTCTAAATTTATATAATTTAAAAGTATATCTAAATTTCTAAACCTACTTATTAGATCTTTCATGGTTAGAGTACAAATAATTTGTTTTATATTATCATAGTTCACATATCATCAATTTTAGTAATATGTATAAATTGGTAGCTGTATTAGATTATAAGAAGCCTTATTAAAATATTATACCTCATTAACAAAATTAACGCCTCGAAATAGCTACCGCCCAAAGCTATCAGTGTTGCGGCAGGCAATTCTTTAAATGATGTTTTACTCCATTGTGAATTAATTGCATTAAGTGCAGATTATTAAAAATCAAGTACAATTATTGAAAGTGGCTAACATTCTAATAATATATAGGTACCTAAATACAAAAAGTTGTTTTTCCTTAGTTCTTAAATACAATTTATTATCATAATTTCATCACAATTAACAAAAAAAAATATGTAAAAAAATGTTATACTTAAATATATTACTCGCACTAATGAAATTTCCAACATAACAGATAGTAAAGAACTAAAGAAGCTAATTATTGTCAAACTTCTAGAACTAAATTACTAAACGTACACACCCGTCTCTAATCCCCATTAATATATTTACGAGATACACTTTGATTGGTGTCGGAGTTTTTCGTAATATTATCTCAGTACCTATCTGCAGTATCAATTTCATATTACGCATTGTTGTTGAACGATGCACAACTCAAACGTCTCAAACCAAAATGACAAACGCGAAGATCGAAACCACTGGTGTATTGTAAACTGCAGTGAGCATTATGTGACGGACAGAAGCGCGGAAATGGCAGCGGCAAATATTTATAATAACACAATGCACTCGTTTCGCCTTTGGCGATCCTTCTGTACATTATATCCAAGCTATATAGGGTGTCTATAATACATTATAACGTATTACCTAATCCATATATTTAATAATATTTTTTAAAAGCTAAAAATAATATAGAAAATAATTTTTTTCTTGTCAAACATAAAAAAAAAATGATTAGAAGGTTACTAATGAAAAAAATGTGCTATAAGATATAAAATCTTAATTATTATCAATTTTGTTTATGACAGAATTTGTAAAGTTAGGTATGAAATTGTATTTTGCATATTATTTGATCAAATTTAGAGAATATTTAACCTATTTTTTTCATATTTATTTTTATTTCATATTCCTATATTATCTGTAAAAAATTATAATTTTATTTTTCATTTTTTAAGGGAAAATTTATTTTAAAAATAATTTTACAAAATATAGTAGGTAATTAAAAATGTTCTTGTTTAAAACACCAATTTATTCCTAACGGTTTGTTTAATTTAATTCTAGATCACACTGTTCCTCTCTAACTGATATACTGTACACTATTGAACTTTTCGACTTCTATCGTTTATCAATAACCATATTTTCAACGTAAGACAAATACATTAAACTATTAGATATTAACAGTATAATATTATATGCTTAAATTAAATAATTAAATAAAATAATGACTCGATTAAGTAGGTACCTACTCACAAAAAAAAACATTTTTGTACTTATTTTACCAGTTTATAATGGAATATTAAGAAAAAATTTTAAAAGAAATCCGCTAGAGATAAATCACTTGAAATCCGTTATGATGGATATCATATTTTATATCAACGTAATACTTTGTTTGAAGAAGAAGTATTTCTATAACGACGAAAACGACAAATGCACAGAAAATATAACACATATTATAGTACAATAATATAATACGCGATTTGCGATATTCCGTCGTTTACTGTGAGACTCGTGTCATTGACAATTTCCACAATGCCACGTAGCAATTATAGTTTAAGAGCATTGTACGGTCGAAGCAAATATTTGCCATACACCGCGTAGGTAACGGAAGAGGATCAAAATGTTAGAAAGGGCGCAGATAAGGATATTACATAATTGAGTTACATGCGTAGTGCAAACAACGTTCTTAAGAACACTTTTAGCACATACCACCTATTATTTCGAAATAATATCAGAAATTATTTATTAGCGTCGTCTGTGTGGTTGACAGTTGTAGTACTCAGAAATTAAAAACAATAATATAATATGATATTATACAACAATAAAATAAATTGTTTTCGGAAAAAATCAACCTAACGTATTAGTTACCAAAAGTGAAATAAATCTACATACTACCTTTATCAAAAAACGTATCAATATACTTATTATAAATATACTTAGTGACATAGGCTGACAGACCAGTCCTTGTTCTTTACACTCTACAAAATCGTATATTTGTGATTTATTATCATTGAATTCAAATTTAACACACCCGTAATATGTGGCCCTCAGCACCTTATGTAATAGAACAGTATCCACTTACCAGCCTTTTTATGTTTTACTGGTATTATTTTTTACCTTGTTCTATATTTTCAAATTCGTTTCTGCGATTGAGCTTTAATTAACATTATAAAATCAGTTTGCCATTTTCAAACATAAACATAAAGTAATAAACTTTCTCATGCACACGTAGTTTTTTTTTTCATTATTTGTCATTAAAAAAAAAAAAAAGTAAGCTACCTACACATAATGGCAGTTATTAAACAATAAATTCAGGGATAAATTCTATAAAGCTAAATAATATATTTCGGTGCATATTCAAATGTACCGTAGGCAAGAAAATCAGTACAAGTCGTCATAATTGACTTCCATATTTTGTTTACAGTTAATTAAGTATATAAATAGTAGATTGTCATTGTCATTTTTAAATTTCTTAGATCAAACCCGAGATTAAAACATTTTTGTGGGGAATGAAATGATAGCAGTAGAAATTTTCCAAGTTTTTTTAATGACCTTGCTAATTTTATTAGAAAAATATACCTTATCTGTGTAATTGTACTTAATTATTGTACTTCGTTAACATTTTAATTTGTATTTATTTTATAAATTAACAATAGGTAGGTAAATAAAAGGTTTAAAAATATTTGTCTTATTTAAATATATGTTAATCTATACATATAAAATTCAAATACCACTAACTCACTGATCGCTGTATCTCAAAAACTACTCAACGTACGGGCTTGACATTTGGAATAGAGGTTCTTCTCATATCTTCACCGTGCAATAAGAAAAGATTTTTCAAAATTCGCATTTTAAAGGATTGCTCAAACGGAGATTGTGAGATTTACGATGGAAATTGTAATTGTTTGTAAATGGTTGCTATAACAACCTGATTTATGTGATGACACATTTATCACATAAACTTATCCTTAAAATTGAAGCACCTATGTTACTAAGAAATCTTTACCCACCTAAATTGTGTAATGAAACTAGATTGCAAATTAAAGCTCTGTACAAAAATGTAATAAAAGCTATAGTTAGAATACCCAATGATTCTACAGTGGATAGTTTAAATCCCGAGAATAACGTTGATTCCAACTGATTATCCCTTTGAGTTTAAAAATTAAAAGAATACGATTCCCACTCAAAGTTTATTTAATTTTTTCACTCTAGCTGAATTACCCGGTGTTGCCCGGAAAAACTCCTTATAAAAAAAATCTCGGTTTTTACCTGAGGTTACTTTTTCCCGGGCAACGCAGGGTGGGACAGCTAGTTTAAAATATAAAAAATGACTTCTACATTTTTAAACCTGAGTATTTTATCCTTAGATATTCTTACTAATCTTTTACTATATTAACAATATAATTATAAGAATATAAGATAATAATGGTAGAAATATATAAAAGACAGATAGGTATTAACAGATAACAAAATTATAAAATTATCAACAGATATTATATTTAGTAAAAGGAAGTTAAAATTATTAAAGATAATAGTAAAATTATGGATGAGTCATGGGTAGATAAAATAAAACATAATATATAATATGTATTATAAAACTTACAGATGTACCTATTATGTATTTATGTATAAATAAATCTTTATTTTATACTGCATAAAAATAGAATATATAGGTAAAAATATTTATACTGTTTAATGATGAGTTTGATGATAAGAATGAAAGTTAGGTTGAAAATGAAAATTGTAAAGTAATAATAAAAAGAAGAAAATATTTAAATTGCAAAATAATTATTTTTTAAATTAAAAAGTATTATATAGGTTACTAAGAAGGAATCAAGTTAATGTTATTAATAGTTATTAATTAAAAACCTATAAAACATTCGATATAAGTAATATAAATATATTGTTCAAAAATCACCTTGGCAAAAATATACAATTATTAAATATTTTGTATAAAATTATTTATCATAAAATCATAAACATGTTAAAATATAGACTGAGAGTAGAGCAAGGAGTTAAAAGACAACATAGAAAAATATAGCATACAACTTGGTCTTTATTAGTATAATGTTATATACCTAATAATAGTAGGACATAAAGAGACAGAGAAGTTTTAAAGAAAGTTAGAAAATACCTATAGCTTACTACCCAGCTTACTAGGTAGTTGATTTTATTATAAAAAAAAAGTTTAAAAGTAGGTATAGACTCTGAAGTATCTAGGTGTTACAATAGATCAATTTAAAAAATATAATCTTCATATTGGTAGATAAAACCATAAAAAAATCATACAAAGTATCTATGTTCAGTAAGTTTAAAGTATTAAAATTTATTATTTTATTTGAAAACATTATGAATATGGTTTTCTATAATGTTGTTTAGTCAATATGTACTTAAAGAATTTGTGTTATGTTAGATTGATTAGAACTTTAATATTTTTTTTACTTAAGAATTCCTTATTAAAACTCTTTTGTTCAAGCACTGACACAGTACATAGTAAGTATGGTATACTAAATGTAAGATAATGCTATACCATAAAATAAACTTATGAATTTATATTTCTGCAGCTGAAAGCTTCTATTTAATCATGATAATACTAGGTACTCGCCAAAAACCAACAATGTTATTAGAGTAAAAAAATATAATAAGAAAAGTTTAAAAAAAAAAAGATCTTGTTAATATTAGTGCAAATTTTTATTCACATTATTTGTAATTTATAGAAATTATTTTAAAACATATAGCCTGTACAAAAACCATATTAGGTATAAAATAAAACTTTTTGTAGGTATTGATAATCAAAAAAACACACTATCAATCTATATTGTAGGTACATTATTTGCATTGATTTCATTGATCCGGATTTATCTTAATAATTTTTAATTTTTTATATTTCTGCAGAATATATTAATTTGTATGTACCTACTTAATGAAGTTAAAAACTTAAAGTAGTTAAAATGAATGTATTTACGTCCTATTATGAGTATGTAAAATATACTATGGTAAGGTATATTATCAATCATTTAGATTACATTGTAAACATGAAAAAAATAAGTTAATATTATTATTAACTATTTTTAGTTTCAAAAAATATTGACATTCGACAACAACAAGGCATACGCACTATTCATAATAAATTAATAAAACTATAAGCTATTATTCTGACAAAATTACAGCTAGCATAATATTAAATGTAAATACGAAACTTGTATAAGTGTTTATTATGAAGACAATTGAGTAAGTACGTTATTATATTAAATAATACGTAAATATACGTATTATAAATACGTTAAATTTTAACTCGGACAGGATGTATTTCAGTAGGTATGCACCAGACAACCACATTTTTATCTGTGCCAATTTTTTAAATTATATTAATAAAAAAAAAAAACAGCACTTACTGCTTATATTCATCGATGTATCTTTTTCATTTCATCAATTGGTGAGCATCTTCTGAAATTTCTCATCGTATATAATAATAAAAAAATCGTAGAAAAACTGATACGAAAAAAATAGCACAATAATAATATAATTATGATCTGCGGGTTAGCAAAACGAATTTACTTCTATACATTTTATACGGACACTATTAACTAACAACGGTTTAGTTTCTAACGTTACTCGTCACGGCTTTAGTCATAGTGATCGACAAAAACGAAAGCCAGTCGGTAGATTTGAACACACTAAACAGACTTGCCAGTTGCCACAGATGTAGGTACCGCAGTGACATCAAATAAAGCACCGATTACACTCCGCACGTAACGGCGTAATAATACTGAATACTAAATATTACCAATAACTTGAATAACTAATAATAAGTAATAAGAAATTACTCGACAGACTCGCGATACGCGTTGCGACTGTCATTCCATCGAGAAAAACCCATGTTGTTGTTGTTTTCGAGTTAACGGTGGTAAATATAATAATATGATTATTGGTATTTTCCATGAAAACGAAGACGATAATAATATTATGTTGTCACTGGTTATCATTAATAATAATAGTTTTGTAAAACTGTACCTACACCTATTCCGAGGATATTTATAATCTCCAATACCGCGTTTGCGCAATATTTTACTACAAAAATAGTTTTTAAAAATAAACCCTTTGACGTTTTATTTGATTTTTTCTTGTTTTTACAAATCAAATCGCCAATGTCATTCTTCTCGTGCAATGCACTTGCCGATGGTCGGTTACCGGAGACGCTCACGCCTACCACTAAGCTCTAACGTCTATTAAACAGGTCTAAGTGAGCAAGCATCGGTGCGACTTTGGGGGAGAGGAGACTATAACTTTGGCACTGACAGAGTAAGAACCAAAAACAAAAGTAATGGAGTATCTTTAATTTTCATCTTGAAAGTAGAAGCAGGTATAAGGACATTAAAACATTTAATATAATATCGTGCGTAGAAACTAGAGAGAGAACAACTTTTATTTAAAAAATATTAAGCGAATTTCCTATTCATCCGATTTCCCATGATTATACAGTATACTACATTAAAACATGCCGTTGAAGTAAATTTTTCGTCTTATTTGTAAATTAGTTATATTTTATAAGTCATTGAATAATAGGTATTATATATCCGTTCTGAAAAATGACGTTATTATTTTGACACTACTACACTGCTACAGTATTTTTATAACTCATGTCTGGTAAGTGGTAACATGGAAATGTACCTATTAATTATTATAATTATCCAATTACATATTTGCTCGTTATCGAATGAATAAAAAATCATTCGTCAACTAAACGTTTATTAAACTTCAATAGCGTTATTGAATATTTTGGTCATTAAATTTTTGGTTATACCAGTTTTATAAACTAATGGTCCTATTTTGACTATATGGGATAGTGATAGTAGGTAATCTGTATTCAAATTAAAACGGCTGATGAGTTTTTATCATTTTTCTGGTGATAAGTTTCAACCATATTCTATAGTACGAGTATTTGCTTCAACAGTAACTTTGATACCATCATATTTAAACCAATACGTCTGTATTGAACTATGTAACCCTGCAAACTGATGATTCGATAAAGGCGTTCATTAAATACATAAATAAATAAATTTGGAACGGTTTTATGCAATCCGGCATGTAAGCACATAGGTAAGATTCACTTAATTATTTTAATTTTTTTTTTTTTCACCGAAAACAGTCGATTTTTACCAATTACCATCCACCTATATGTACGCACGAATGTTATATTGGCGGGTGACGAATAGAAAATCCGAAAGGCCGATTGGCGTCGTACAACAAACGGCAATAGTATAATATCATATTATGATGTGTAGGTATACACACCTATACAATGACCGTTTTACACTTAGACGACAACGATAAAAATTAAATATAAAAACATAAAAACATAAAACGTCTATAACATATGAAGTGATTGACTCGGCGCGCGGTGCATACATTTTTCGCGAGTATTTCGACACGTACCGGTCGTATAATCCACATCGTATTATACGGACAAATTGGTCCACGCGGACTCGCTCACTCTCTCCATTTCCACATTTCAGCGGGCCAATATTGACATTGTATTATTATTATACACACACAGCCTCCCGCCGTACAATAAAAATGTGTATTTATCGCTCACGCGTGTCAATTAGATATTTTGCTCTCAATAA
The DNA here is from genome assembly GCA_009835225.1 of Aphis craccivora. Lineage (NCBI taxonomy): Eukaryota > Metazoa > Arthropoda > Insecta > Hemiptera > Aphididae > Aphis > Aphis craccivora. The sequence goes on along the minus strand of VUJU01001447.1, from coordinate 43,534 downwards.
AACGACGACGACGAAGAGCAGTGCAAAGGCAAACACACTCGTAAAAATGGCCCGAGCGCGTGTTTGTATAGTGCGCGCGTCGCGGGCGGACAACGCGCGCGGTCCGGTCGGATTGTGCGCGACAACCGAGGCACAGACGGATGATGATAATAATATTGTCCGCAGATGTCGACGTCTACACTCTGTCTCTGTCCGTCTCGTGTCACGTCAAATTATCAACAGTGTTTAGTCATCATTGTTTATTATATTGTATCTTCGTTATTGTTGATGCGTTGTTGTCTTTGTGAAAAAAAAAAAAATAAATAATAATAATATCGTCATTCGGCCGCGTCGCGTTGCATACGTATAATAGGTGTATTCGTTCTGCTGCGACCCACTGCTGCATCGCGGGCAACACAGACAAAGCGCATTCACGAAAAAAAAAAAAAAAAGGTTTTCGTGTTATTCCCAAGTAAAATCTCATTTATTTGATAAAGGATAATAATTTCGAGGGTTTGACATAATATCGTTGTCAAAGTCAAAACAAAAATGATGTCTCGAAAAAACGTAATACTCGTTTAAACAATTTTGAATTTAGTATTTAGACAAACGTTTTTTAAGAATATAAACAATCACATGTAATATAATAAATTATTAAGTGTAAACACTATACTATCTTATGTCTACGTTTGGGGATTAAGTGATGAGAGAGAAACCAAATAGTGGCATCCTTCTTATACATATCATACCAGATTAATCAAGTCCCGTAACGAAATGTTTGAAAATAAGTAATATTATTAGTAATACTACAATTTACAGTACTCAAGAAGGAAATAAAATACAAGTTTAATCAAAGTTCATGGGAAACGATGCGTTTGGTGAAATCGAGGAGGTGGTCTATAAAAATAAAAGTGTCGCGTGATGAATTCGCCTCTGTTTTTATTAGATTTGTCCCTATACATGAAAACTGAAAAGTAAACGGACATTAAATGAGAATGAGTCGTTATCTTATCTGAGAGCCATTCCTATTTTATTGGCAATAATATTTCTTATAAAGATTTTTTTTTATTTATATATAAGTCAATGTTGACACTTGACATATAACAAATAATAGTAAAATAATATTATAATTGAATCCCCTTAATTCGTGGCAATAAAATCAGTAGAACATCGCATAACTACGCACACGCGACACAATTCCATTTTAATTTTAACAACATATTATGAATTATGATATGTGGTTTATTCAACGAAGGCAAAATTAAAATAGTATTTAGTAGGCAAAACACTACAATTTTATCACAGAATTAATACTACATATTATTATACGCAATATACATAATACATTTTAGATTTACGAGCAATGAACATCCATTTAATAAAATAGCGTCACCAATTAACACACTACGTCCACTGTTATTATTCTTGATTATAATGTAAATTTTTTTTATTTTTTTTATAAATTATACATTTGAAAATAAATCGAAAGCCACATTACAAAAATACAAAAAATATTATATTTTGGGCGTTTACTAGATTGTAGTGCGCTACCTAGCGGAATAATCTTAAAGCTTCAATTTGTTAAATGTCAGTAGATGCCGTTACTCATTGATACTTAGATACCTTCTTCAAAATATTTAAGTACCCTTATAAAATAATACGAAATAATTTAATTAATTAATTTTGCTCCAAAATGTATATAAAAAAAATATATATCATTACATATTATTACATACTAATATAGCAATATAGTAATATACTATGTTAGTAAAGTTATCTTTATTACAATAATTAATAAATATCACATTGCCTAACGAATTAATAATAATAAAAAAAAAATTGTACATGTAAATGTTATATTATAATCAGGTAGTTAGATCTAGTACCTGATTATTTATAAAGCGCACGATCAAATATAAGTATAATATTAAATTAATAATTAAACATAATATCTACTTATTTAAAAAAATTATATAAGGATATTAAGACATTTTACAAGCATTAGCAAGATAAAAATATTATAATTTTGTTTTTACAGTCGACTCTCGATAATTCGAAATGTTCGGTAATTTGAAGTAAAATAAATGCTCGTTCTCTTAGTTTCTCTCGTAATTCGAATAAAAACCTGCGTATGTAATATTGTTATCTGTTTAAGCATAATATTATTTGACAAGCTAGTAAAAATTTGATCAATAATCTTATGGTTAAATAATTTAAAAATAAGAATTTAACTAAATTAAATATGTTAATAATTTTATTACTTTAATTTGTTCACAAAATAATTTATGTTTGACGATTAACAATCCAGCTTTCATTTTAATTTTTTTTTAAATTGCAACTTATTAGGTACCATTTACCATCTTAAAATGTAAAAACTTATTGAGTCTTTGGAATTGAAATGAAAAATACCTAATATAATTTCTGGAATAAATGTATTTATTTATAAATTTATAAGCAATTGTTTTACAATTTAGAAAAGTTATTAAATACATAAAATGATCAAATACAAGTGGAAGATTGTGGGACACTATAGTTAGGTAAGTACTGGTTAAGTAGTATTTGACAAACATGTAGATAGTCTATACTCGACAGATAAATTGTATGTTTATATTCAAATAGAAATAATCTTAGACCAGATTAGTTAATTTATTAACAATGAATATGTTTGGTAAATGTTAATTTAGTACTTATAAAATATAATAATATTATAGTATGTATGTACCTTAGGAAATAATTATTAATTTTTATCTTACAATCTCACATAGATTTTAATGTATAATGATAGCCTATCATTGATAGGGGAGTGGTATGTGCCATGTGGCACATTTATTTTAAAAATTTCAATACTGTTAGAAAATTATAATACTAGTATTAATGTATTATATTATTTCTATTACAGTATATTGTATATTACAACTACAAGAGGAAAACATTTTTCACTGAATAATTTCTTATTGTAGTGGGCTGGAAAGGGTTAATATTTTTAAACTACAACAAATTTACTAGGTAGGTACTTATGGGTAGTATAGTGTTTGATAAAAAATTGTATTCTTTGTAATTTTTCTACGTATTATTTTTAAAATTATTCAATCTTAGCTGGTATTTAAATTTAAAATATTGAGAATTTTCAAGTAAGTACAAAATTATTTTTAAATTTTTATGGTTTTACATAAAAAAAAAAAAAATTTAACATTTTAAACAAAGAACATTTTTTTTTTATCATACTTATTCAGACAGTCAGACATTTTAAGTTTCCCTCCCCTCAACTCTAATATTTGTAAGCGTTTAATGACAGTGGGTCATACAAATAATATGATCTATTATTGTTTTTTATATCTATACTATAATCTTTATTGTAATTATTTAAACTAGATCTTGTTACTAATTGTATGCTAATTTTTGTTTACTCGAAAATCGAGGGGATTATACACTTATGTCACCCCTTTGGATTTTGACAGATGGTCGTCCTTCTTATGACACTTAAAATCTTAAATTCTAAGCTGAGCGATGAATGTATTAATTTTAATATAATGTATATGTTTTATTTTATTATTGTTATTATTTTTTTTTTTTTTTGCTGTCTGTTTTAATATTTTAGGACAATAAAAATGCTTTGGTTTTAAAAAATGAGAGTAGTTTTTGGTAGAAAATTGAATCTAGTTGGTACTTTTTAGAGTTTAAAGTAAAAAATGTTTAAATTATTTTCATGCAATTATGTATCTACATTCTATATTACTACAAATTACATTTTATTGTTAATAATTATCACCGAATAATTGTGTAGGTATATATTATTTTAATTTATCCATTTAGTATTTCAAATGAATTAATTGCAAAAATATATTTTTATTTTGTATAGGTACACTATTTCAAATAGTAGTTTAAAATTTATTTTGTTTTTATATGTATTATATATCTTACTACTCTGCTCAACCTTAAACTATCGATTTAGATTTGGACACTGGAAATTATATGATGTTCAATATTTACATGGAAAATAGAAATATTGTAAGCTATATAGCTGTGTAACATAATATACTTATATTTATATACTTGTACTTATACTTTTCCAATATCTCAAAGAAGTCATAACAGTATATTATACCTACATTTAAGGCATCTTTTTTAAGTTTGTACATTAGGTCCACCATCACCCACTTGTTTAATTCGTGTGATTTCTTTTTCAACGTCGAGTATATTATATAAGGTATTAGGTAAATGGAAGATTAGAGTAGGATAACTTTAGTCAGGTGTTATATTCCAATTTCCATTGTAGGTAATACAACAACTGAACAACAGGATAATCTGATTGTAATCGAAGTCTAATACTCTCACATCTGTTTCGGCGAGATAAGTACATGTAGTCCAGACAACGAATGAATACCGTTGTAACAAGGTCTTAATTATTTTTCCATCGAGAGCAAATAGTAGTAACCCGTCCATTGTCCTGCACTCCTGCTCGTTAGAATTAGAAACAAGTTCATCCCACGTATTATATTATATTATTGTTCTCGAACGGAGTCGAGGTGAGAACCAAAGAAAACAGTATAATAAAGTGTGTTTTTGTATGTTTCTTTATACATATATTTATATAATATTATTATTTTATTTATTACTCAGTACTACTCTATTATAGAAAATGTGTATAGTTTAAAACAGTCGCAACAATATATAAGACCGTATATTGACGTATCCTTTTATCGATTTATTGTATTATAATAATGACATATATACTACAGTAGTACAGTAAACGAGTATGATATTACATTAAACAGTATTGTCGTTTTTATCGGTTCCATAAATCTAGACACTGCGCTTAACTAATGGCCCGAAACGTTATAACATTATAGAGAACATGTCGGGCACGCGCATGTAAAACACACTTCGGGACCGGGAGATCATTCAAGTGAAACTGCTCCGATTGCATATTATTATACATTTATAAACATAACTTTTCGTTCGCCAAATATTTATCTATTTAATATTTTATTATGAATTTATTCACTATAAAATTTACATTTTTCTTTTACTTTAACCACTTACGACTTACATATCATTACATAATATACCACATGTTGCTTGCACACTCATTACTATATAGTATATAAAATCATAACATCACGAACTATGATATAATAATTATTATACCTATTAATAATTAATATTAAGACTAATAAGACTATATATCACTAGCTATACCCTTTCACGTAGATCCTTTACATTAGTTTCACTTATACAATTTTCATTTTCAGCACCAGTTGTGGTTGTTAAAACAAAATTTCTTAGAGACGCAGGCTCAAATCTTTTCCGTTTATTAGACACTATTAATGAAAACGTAATAAAATGAATCAATAAAATTAAAATCATTTAAATTAAAAGTATATCTTACTCTCAGAAGGATTTTGCAACTCAATAGAATGCTCTTCGGAAAATTTAACTATATTTTCCAAAATGTTTGTAAATATTTCAGTGCATCTACTATCTTCAAAAGTTTTTATCACAGAATTTATTAAAACCACTGATTTACCAAGTGTCTCTCCTTTACTTTGTAACTGGCCACTTAGAATACTAATTATATTTAAAACATATTCTATGAAATGTATATGTATAATAAATGAGGATTTTTGAATACACGAGAGAATACCTAAAAAAATTATTTTGTTTTCATTTACAATATTACGGTGATACGTATATTAAATAATTGTTCACAAACCAATTGCTCTTGAAATATCCTATTTTCATTGTTATCTTCAACCTTTTGTTTTAAATTATTTACAATTGATTTGTAATTGTGTATCACTGCTTTACAGTTTTTGTAGCGACAAATCCATCTTGTGTCACTAATTTGTGAAAAAGTGCATGGCATAATATTTAAATGATTTTGCATTTCTTGTTCTTGGAAGGCGAAGAAAAATGAACATACATTGATTCCAAGATATTAAAAATTTTCTTTGTAAACTAATAAAATTAAAATTAAAATAAATAAGTAAGTAATTTAAAATTAAATTTTATAATTTAAAATTTTTTAAAATTTTAAAATCTTATAAATTAAATTTTAAATTTTATATATAATTATATTTTTATAAAACTTACATCATATATAGGTGTTGCTGGGCCGGAATCAATATCACCTAAATCTAAAATGACATTAAAACCACATTGTACATTTTGTGTGGGTTCATGTACAGCCTTCACAGGTATAGCATCATCCATAGATTCATTATTTTCATGTACAGCATTCACAACTGTAGGTATAGGATCTTCTACAGATTCATCATGTTCGACATCAACAATTATGTTTGTAGTATTTTTTGATGTCAAAGAAATAGATTCTTTAGGTTTATTAAAAATACTAAATAATTTACTTTTTTTCATTTTAGTAAACTGATTGAATAATTATAATTAATAAAAAATAATAATAATAGGTAAAAATTGTATTATTCGTAAATTCGTAATAGCACAGAACAATAATTAGTAGGTAATAGATATTCGGTAAATTTCGTCACTACCACGTGCACGTAGAGCTTATCTTAAATCCGACACCGACGGGAAACTGCGAGTGACACGGCGATTAAAATAATCGTCGATCGTCGTACTTTACGATTTTCAGTTGATTTAATAGTTTTATACACAGATAATACATAGGTACAAATGGGTTTTATTTTTCGCAATATTTATCGATATCGACTTTATCCGTTTTCGTCTTATGCTTATCGAGTATTTGGTATGGCCAAAGTACCCTTAGTACCCATACTACCTATATAAAGATTAAGGCATGGTAATTATGCGTACTTTAAGATTGTTCGTCGACGATTGATTGAACAACGACTGATCAGTCCACATTCGTCGAATATTTTTTTTAATGCCTTTTAACTAGTTAGTACATTTAATTTTGTAGTATACTTTTGAATTGCTTTTTTACACATAGTAAATGTCTTTTTTTACAATTTTATTGATTTGATTTGATTTTTTAAAATTAGATGGCCCAAAGTTTTTTGGGGGGGCTATTTTTAAAACTGGGGGGCTAAGCCCCCAAGCCCCCCCAAGCCCCCCCTAACTACGCCTATGATAACCGGCTTGATTATACTCGGTTTAAATAAGTGTATACTATCGACATTTTTAAAATAAATTGTATCCTATCTACTGTGAATAACAATATTAGTCTAAATTTGAAATGAGATAAAATAATTGCGTACAACAAACGAGTTATTACTGTTGATAGATAAAAATTGTTTACTGAATGCAAACGAGTATCACTGTTTTTTAATAATAATTTATCTTTGTTTTTATATTATTAAAATGAGAGGCGATTTTTTTAGGCAGTTATTGTTTCTGAAATTACCGAAATTGATGAATTACCTAATTTTTTTCAGATGGAAGGGCAAAAAAGTTTTTTCAAAAAAATGTATTGATTAAAAAGTTATAAGGTTTTCAATTTTTAGTTTTCCTTGAAACTGCGTTTTAGCCATGTCTAATGTCCATGCACTCATGCTCATATAACTCACATTTCTGACGAAGTGCTGCATCGTCATCGTTAGCATGGTCACCCAAATCAATTGACATTTTTTTTTATGTTATTTTTAAAGACTAAACATTAATGTTGCATTATTATAACTATTAATTTTTATATTTATATATATTATGTTTAATACATTTTTAATCATTCGGCAACTTTTTTTTTACTGTAAATCCGGCAGAGATATATTCAACTGGTATAATATTATAGTTTATAGTGTAATACGTACATAATAATATAATATAATATTTGTACACTGATTTTTCCATTGTACAACGTTTGTGAAAATATGCATATCTATTAATATTTTACATTAAATTCTTGGAAATGATGATAATGCGATTTACAAAAATAATCTCATCCGTGAAAATTGTTCCAACTTTCCAAGAAACTGTGTCTAAAATAATTTAAAAGCGAAAAGACTACTTCTTCTTATACAATACAATATATATATATTTATGTATAGTTGCGACGACGTATATAATAATGTGCACAAAGCATTATTATTAAATTATTAACATTATCCTGAGACTTATGTTATATTATACGTTTCTAACAAGTCATGAGTGTATTTATATTAATAAAGCGTTGAATATTTAAGTTTTTCAAAAAAGCTATTTGTTTACCAATTATTAATTAAATATTGAAATTATTAAAATTAATAAAGATTTTAAATTTACGTGTCGTTTCAAATAATACTATTTTACTGCAATAAATATCTAAGCATCACTGGGACTGGATCACTTATTTCGTTGAAAATTATTTTTAGATAGGTACTATAGCGTTTACGTCGGATCGACTTTGATTGGTAACTATGTCATTGCGATAACAATAATAATAATTATGAGTTATGATTTTATGACTGTAGACTGTCTGTGACATATTTGGACAATTCAGTCCATTCGATTTTGCCATTCCGAGTGTTGTGACAGTTGTGTTGAATACGTATGACGTCTTATGTTTAAAAAAAATGAGTCAAAAATCAAAATAACTTATTTATTTGTATGTAAAGAAAGTATTTAAAGTGTTTAAGCCCTTCCTCAAGGCCCTAAACAAAAATCTTGTGTGTGCGCTTGAACTGTATTATTAAAATAGGTGAGGTGTTATTATGCCAAGTACCTAAATAGTAAAATATCGATATGGTAGGTATTTAAAATTTAAATTACAAATAGTCAACCGAAAAACTGCTAACAGTTCTAAGATAATGGGAGCGATGAAATATATAAATAGTAAAACATATTATATAGGATTTTAAAAAGACAATATTTAACAATTAGGACTTTTTTAAATTTAAACTAACAAATATTAAATATTCACTATACATAAATATTGACCTATCAGTTATCACCTACAATATAGGTCCTATATGTGCAATGTAGGTAGGTATATGAATATGTACGAATTATTTTTTTATATTATACAACAAATCCGGATCATAATAATATAATAATTGTAATATTTTATCTCTACAATACTGTCAATCATAAATATGTATAGGTATAGGTAATAGGTAAAATGCACACGAGTTGATTTCGTATTGTAGTAATGTACAAAATTATTAAATATTACATACGAATTGCATTTTCGGAGAAATTCTTGTTAAATTTATCGAAAATGTGTTTTAGTTTTACTGCAATGTCTGCAATATCCGAATAACCAATAGGTCAAAAATATATAATGTGTAAAACTGACAACTGTAAAGTACAACAGTTATATTTCAATTATACTTGACAAAATAATTGTTACAGACTTATAGTGAGAAAAGTAATTTAAAAACTGACTTTTCGTAAGCCTTTGGAACAACCATCCAAATTTTATGAACAAACCAAAATGACACATGATAGTGATGATACTCTCTTTTACGTTCTTTAAAAATTAGTTTAGAAGTTTAAAAAAGTTTTAATGTTTTCCAGATTTTCAGAAGAAAAACCGCTAGTGCTCCTAATTAAACAATTTATGCATTACAAATAATTATAATATATAATTCATTATTCATATACCTACCTACCTCGTTTTAAAATTAACATAATAATATGAAATGTTAATTTTGACATTGAAATGTCTCCTTTACAAAATCGACAATAGGTACGTAAATTATTTCTAATACATAAACTATAAATAAACTGTACTACTAAAGTTTATAGTAAGAATCCGATTGGTACATAGATTTGCTATGTTTTACGCATGTAAGATAGTCGATAGAGAGTAGAGACAACGCGGGTGCGATATCCAGCTATTATTGTGTAATTTAAATACGAAATTTCTTAATCCGCCAACCATGCACTCTGCAGACAGCGTTGATATTACGACAATAATTTATATTATATTCTTCACAAACATATATGCGGAATATTATAAAGGTGGGTATTTTGGAGAACCGTGTGGTGATGGCTGTGGTGCGGTGGTTTTTCGATTAAAAATAAAAAAAAATTACGTATCGTACGGTACAATGAAGCGGGAAACATCCATCGCCGCCGCCTCCGCAGTTGACAATCATTCGTTTGTCGCCCGAGATGACAGCGCGAGCGAAGACGATGACGAAGTAGAGTAATAGTCATTTGAAAAATGAAATATTTCTGATGAAATGAGAATTTGAATAAGAGTAGTTTTTATATTTATTTTTTCGCCATCCACTGCTCCTACGGCGGAGGTGGCGTGATGATGGATTTCCATTTGCACCGTACATCTCATTCGACCCCTTTTACGAGGTTTTTCTTAAATATTATTATGATTATTGTGGTCGTCATCGTCGGTGTATACACGCGCCGAGTACGACGACGTTTGTGAAGCCCATTAAAAAAAAATAAGAGCATCATTCGGCGGAATTCACAGACGACAACGACGACGACGCGTATAATAATAATATAATATATCACGTTATAATATTATATCCTTATACATATATATATATATATCTGTAGGCCCGCGGGAGGCTTTTGCTCTGGTGACAAGCGAAGTTCACAATTTTGGAAGAGAGACCTCCTCAATAGTAAATATATTATTATTATTACGAAATAAATACGCTCGTCTGTCACTCACCGGCTGATAAATTATTATTATCAACGCGTATTATATATTATTATTATATAACGCATAAGATTATAATCATTATTGTCGTCGTCATCGCCGTCGTATACATACCTAATAATATTATAATGCATACATATTATATTTATAATATAATGTGTATAGCGCCACCGTTACACCAAGCCGCTATCACGCGAACATTTACAGGGTGATTTACAATAAGTATGGCCCCTTTTTCTTCAATAATGCTGTTATTCGAAATTTGATTTTTGAATTTTTTTTTATTTCGTTTGAGGTGTGCCCTGTGGCGATAGAAACTTTTGTTTTTCAAAAGAGAACCGTTCGTTTTTACTCAAATATTATTCAGCAAATAATTATTTTGTAAGTATATAGATACCTACATTTTTTTTTTTTTTTTTTGACATTTATTAGAAAAATATACTATCTGTAAAAATAGTAACAACAATAAAATGCATAATAGTGGTGTATAAGAAAAATAGAATTTAACATACACGATAATATAAGTAGCTTCCGATGTATTGAACTTAAGCATGACCCAGTATTTCCACGTTTGTAAAAATGTATCAATACTACTTGGATTTTACCGTATATTTTGTGTACCTATACAAAATCATTATTTTTAAGTTTGTGAAAACGTTTTAGTTTAAATAATATAAGAGAATATACATATACATGGGAGATTTCATTAAGTATATACTTGTTTATAGAGCATTGAAAAATAAAAAATACCCCTATTGAATGTATACGATTTATAAAAAATAGTTGAATTCATTGTATTATAAGGGCGATTATCCGTAAGATATTTTTGTTCTCAGATTTCTAACAAAATAAGTCAGAATAAAATTTAAAAAAAAAATTACAATTGGACACGGACTACTTAGAAAGCGACCAAAAATCAATGTGCGGTTGCCGTTACGGAGATTATTTCAAAGCAAAATGTATACACTAAGATAACATTCTTAAGTGGAACTGTATACGTATTGCGAACCGTCTATAAATTTGAATTAATTCGAAAAAAAATACTGTTTTGCGGATGAATTTACGTTACAAGAGTGTATAAAAAAAATAATAAAACCGTTTGGAACGTCCGTTATTCTCTCCTTCAGATTATTATTATCAGATACCGTTTGTCCATTAGAATCCCGCAGAGTCCTGAAGATTTGTTCCGACAGCGCCAAAATAGAATGATCGGCGTATGTGTTTATATGATTTGAACAATGTGCTATTCAATACTTATACTATATACCGACCGGATACGCTCTATACGTGCGCTTAGATAATGGCTAGTGTTGGAATAGAAATGGAATGCGATTCTTAACACCGAACAAGAACGTTTACAAAAGGACATTGACAATAAGTTTAAATAAGTATATAGGCGCTAAGGATCTCGATGAGTCGGTATATTAAACGTGTATGAGTGTGTTATTATTTTTTTTTTTTTTTGTATTATTTTACTGTATTTCCTACGATCGGTCAAAGGCGATATGCCGCCGACTAAATTGTACTTATTTTTTCCGACCGGGATCTTCCCCGAAACGTTTTTTTTTCGGTAGTTAATCCGGATTATATATGTGTAGGTATATATACTACCCACTGTTATATAAATGGTTTTGCCGATAGATTTTCCTCGAGCCACCAGCAGTGCCATAATAAATCCTGGGTCTTTTTTTTTTTTAAATTATTATTGAACGCAACTAAAGTAGTAACAGTACAATTATTAGAACGTACAGTTTTAAAACGCCGTTAACATTTTATTTTGATTCTGTGTCTGTCTTTTATATAATATTATAATTATTATAATATTCAAGCCGGTTAAACAGTCGTAAATTAAATTATACAATTATTATGATTAAAATATAAAAAAAAACTGTTTTTCATTTTCCCAATTACTTAATACACATATTGTTGAAAACGCTATCAAAATAATCCATGTAGTAAAATATTTTGTAATAAATGTGTGTAAATTTAATTTAATTTATGTTATTATTCAGATTATTAGAATAGACTTGAAAAAAAATATAAAAAAAAA
>VUJU01001447.1:0-30912 GCA_009835225.1 Aphis craccivora | reverse complement strand
AAATAATAATAATAATAATAATAAAATATTTCTCGAATGCGGAATGGCTGGAATGATGAACATATGCCAAGTTAATAATATGACTAATTGGTATTGGTATACATTAAAGTTTAATGTTATTAATCATTAATTAATACAATATATTTTATCGATGTCAATTTTTATTCAAATTGATGAAAACAATATGATGTATGAATATAAGTTATAAAATCATTAAAGAATAAATGGCTGTTATATTTTATATTATAAATTATTAGATCTACTAAGTATCTAATTATATTAAATTGTTGCTCTATTGCCTTTATTGATAAAGTTAAAGGGTAAATTTTGTTTTATTATTAAAGTTTCACTGACAATGAGTCATCTAAACACTATTAACAAAAAAGATACATATTTTTATAATGTTTAACTGCAGTGTACTATGTATTAGAAACAGTATAATTTTAATTTTAATATTTACAATATTATAGGTAATAACTAATAAGATAATACAATTATAGTAGATGGTCGTGTATTCGTCCACGCTTGAATTGGCGTACAGAAAGGTGGGACAGAAGGTGGGTTACTTATATATAGTCTTTCGTACTGCTAGATGAGTAAGTTGATCGGTGATTTTTTTATTTACTCAATTAACCTCACCCATTGGTAGCTGCATGTAAGTCTTTATAAAGCTCAGAATAGCAAATAAATCATGGAACATCAGATATATTGTCTTCAGAACTTTGTGTTGGAATACTTGTATTTCAAAAGGGTAAATAAAATTTTTATATAAATATAATTACTTTTTAAATTTATTTATTATACTAAATTATTAAAAAAATAAAATATAATATTATAGGTATTCAGTGTATAAATAATTTGAATTGAAAAGGATATTTGATATTTTGAATTACATATTATATCGGTTGTGTAAAGTATAAAAGTTTAAGCAACAAGAGTTATTTTTAACAACTACTATATATATCCTATAATATAGTATGATCACATATAATTATTATATGAGAAGGGTTTTATTTTATTCATAATTTAAGCTATCAAATAAATAATTTAAAAAATAAAGACGCCCTATATAACCGCATTATTCATACGTATAAAATCGACTATATTAGAAAATATATATAACAGTATTATAATCAAGTTACACATTTTTCCCTTTAATTTTTTACAAAAAATAAAATGATTATTATCGTGTTTGATTTCTGCGTGTAAAATAAAATGTATTTAATACGTACATTGTACAATTTATTTCCACGGCTTTCAACGGCATGCTCTATTACAAAGTGTTAAATGTAACATATTATTATAATTTATAATGTTCGTCGCGGTTTATAAATAATTTAATAATAATATGAAACATTTGTTCTGACAATATTCTTCTAGCATGTATCGTTAAAAAACAAAAATTTAACAATTTATTGTAGGTGTCTTATATACCTTTAGGCTATAGGTACTTTAGTTATATAATAATAGGTATTATGCAAAGAATTCATTTTTTTTTTTTTTTTAATCAATTTTAAATGCAACCCGAATCGCATATTAATAAATTATTAACCATTTTTCGGTCGCTTCACACACAAATAGGTAGCATAATAATATACGAAATGTACAAAAGTTAAAAATCTCATTTTATTCAATCGCTGTTAAAATTTATTTAAAAACGAATTGCGTGGTGTTGGCAATCGGACGTTCAGATTTCCGAGATGACGGGCGGTTCGAAGTCACCTTGCAAGAAATTCGCGCGGCCAGACCGTTCGGCTAGTCCCCGGAACCCTGCAGAGGACGTTTTATCGGCCACCAAAAATTCGGTCTTGATAGACGCGGGCGTTGGCACCAGCTCCCTGTAATCGTGCCGTAGAACTTCGATGTTTTCTCGGGCCAGGATGAAGTCTTCCTTCTCCATACCCTCGCTCTCGTACCAGTGGATGAACGCCCGTTTGCGGAACATCAGGTCGAACTTGTGGCACAGGCGCGTCCACGCGCCCGCTATGGCCGTCGTGTTGGACATCATGCACACGGCCCGGCCGCCGCCCACTAGCTCGTCGTCGGGCGACATGGCGGCCACAGGCGGCCGGCAGTTGATGCCCACCTTGAACCCGGTCGGACACCACTCGACGAACTCCAGGCCCTTGGTTTCGCGGATGTGCCGTATCGCGTGGTTGATGTCCTTTGCCACCACGTCACCGCGGTACAGCATGCAGCACGCGATGTACTTGCTGGCGGCGTGTTCGCTCTCGTCGAGTTTGAACAGCTGGTTGCCAGGCTCGAAACAAGCGGCGGTCAGGTCGACGATGGGAGGCCGCTGGTGCGCGGACCGCTGGGCGGTCGCGAACGGAGCGTACGCCAGCAGCGGGAAGTGCACTCGCGGGAACGGCACCAGGTTGGTCTGGAACTCGTTGATGTCGACGTTCAGCGTGCCCGGGAACCGCAGCGACGCGGTGATGGACGACACCACCTGGCTGATGATGCGGTTCAGGTTTGGGTACATGGGCCGTTCCACGTCCAACTTGCCGGCGCTGATGTCGTATATCGCCTCGTTGTCCACCATGAACGCGCAGTCGGTCGTGTCCAGCGTCTTGTGCGACACGAGCATAGCGTTGTACGGCTCCACCACGGCCGTGGACACCTTGGGCGCCGGGTACACGAGCACCTCCAGGTTGCTCTTCTTCGCGTAGTCCTGGCGCAGGCTCTCCGACACCAGGCTGGTCAGGCCCGACCCCGTGCCGCCGCCCATCGAGTGGAACACGATGAACCCTTGCACGCCCTCGCTGGACTCGGCGAACAGCCGAATGCTCTCCAGCACCTGTTCCAGGTACGACCGGCCCTCCGTGTGGTAGCCGCGCGCGAAGTTGTTGGCCGCGTCCTCTTTGCCGGATATCAGCTGGTCCGGGTGATACAGGCCGCGGTCGGGCCCCGATCGGATCTGATCCACCACCGTCGGTTCCAGGTCCACCATGACCGTCCGCGGTATGTACTTGCCGGCCACCGTTTCCTTGTAGAACGTCGAGTGTTCCGCCGGGCACGCGTCGTTCACCGGACCCGCCGGCGTCGTCAGACACCCGTCCCGCCCGATCCCGTGCTCCATCCCGTAAAGGTTCCACACCGCGTTTCCCATCTGCACGCCGGCTTGTCCGATGTGCACGGTGATCACTTGACGTTTCAGGCCGTCCATGTCGTTACTGTCGTTTTTGTTGTTATTGCAAAGGATAGTCCAAGTATGTGCGGCGGCGGTACACTGGTGTCGTTCAGGTGTCTCCTTAGTTTGTCGTCTGCTGCAGTATTATTTGCCCTTTTTTGCGTTCGATGTGTTCTATCGCTGTTAGAGTGTTGTCTGTGTTCTTGTAAGTCGGCTAATATTATAAAATGTTAAAAATGTTAAAATTTAGTACTGTGTGCGACGGTTTTAATGTTAAAATTTTGATAGTTCGAGATTTGTCTAACGCGACTACGTTTTTTTTCAAACTGATATGATTCCGGTCGGCAGTCAATATTGATTTACATGGAGAAACGCGGTTGTTTACGGCCAGCTATATATTATATTATTATTATATCAGAACTAGGATTTCAATGCGATTTACATTTTTTTTGTTCGTTTAGAGGGCAATGCATGCCAATTATATATACATACTACATAGGTACATAATTTGTTTCGCGTAACTTATATATTTATTTTGAATATCAAGTGTGTTATATATATATTGCATTATTTTTAATCAAGCACGATATACTATATAAATTATTAAAATTTTTCGTTTTCAAAATTCGAAAAAAAATTAAAATAAATTTGTAATTCGTTATCTTAGCATACGATAATTAAATAATATATTTTTAAATAACGTTACGTTTAAATATTCGTCAACTAGTAAGAAACTTTGATTAATCAATTATAATAATCAGTAATCTTTATCAAAATTTAACCAAAATGTTTAGAAAGGCACTTATGTATATGGTAAATCTTTGTTTATTTTTAAAAGTGACAATTTCAACATTATTTTTGGTTACGAATTATTAACTACCTAGGTATAAAAAATATTCATGATCGATACTTTATCACCAGCCCCTACTTTATTAATTAAAATAATAATAAATAAGTATTTATTTACATTGAGCATTTGAGCGTTTAATGTTTCGGTAGATAATTATTAACTATTATAATTATCACTGATACAGTATATAATGTTTATTGCTCAATAAATATTAAATATCATACAATAAAAGGTCTTTCATTAATGTTACCATGGGAAAAATAGTAAGTACGGTAAAAAAACAATTGTATATTTATATACAAATATTATTTGTTAAATATTATATTGTGTTGCATAATAGTATAGCAATATTATTGTTGCATATTATTTGCAATTCAAATAAATAGATAAAAGTATACGATGTATTTTAAATTTAATAACATAATATTATGTCATTATAATTGTCATTCACATTGCAATCATTACCTCAGAGGCGTATGCAGAATTCGTTTATGGGAAGGGGTTACCATTTATATATATGTATAAAATGTTATTAATGTAATATTCCATAAAAAAAAATAATTATACATAATTAACTTATGGGAGGCAGTTGACCCCCTAAAACTCCCCTGTCTGTACGCCACTGAATTATTACATGTTAAGTATATATTCCAACGGACATAATACGTAAGCTTGAAACTAAACAAAAGGCTGGACACTATTTAAACAAATTTTACGTAGGTAAGCAAATAGCCAACGCGATAAAGAGCTAAATTTACAATAAACCAATAAACATAGATTATATAATATAGTTTATTAATTACTTTTTAAATTAAAATTAATTTTATGTTCAGAGTTTCTTATAAGAATAATGTTAGTATGTATATTTTTTATTTATTTTATTAATTAATATCTATACGATTCTTTGTAGAATTTTAGTTTTTAGAGTTATGATTAATTATTGTATTAAAAAAGTTTAAGATATCAAACATTTTTCTATCTATCAATAAAACTTCAGAGCTTTTGTGACACGGGTTAAAGTTGAACAATTTGTCTAATTTTTTTTTAGATTCTGAACGGAGTGATGAATGTATTGATTTTACAATGATGTGTGTTTTTTTTTTGTGTGTCTGTCACTACGTTTTGGAGCAGTAAAAGTGCTTCGATTTTTAAACTCAGCCCCATTTCTGATAGGAAAGTGAATCTAGTTGGTAGTTTGGGAGGGTCAAAAATAAAAAATTTCCAATAGTTGTCAAAAGTGTCAGGAAAACCCAAAAAATGTAACAGAAAAACAGGAATTTTTACGCAAAACCAGTTTTAGACAAAATCGATTTTTTTATATGGTTGTAGTTCAAACAATAATCACTATAAATACTTGAAATTTTTACTAAATATTTATGTTAGTGATATTTATATACAGTTAAATTTTCAAAAAAATTTTTCTTTTTTTTAGTTATTTATATAACTGAAATTTTTGATTTTTATGAGAATTTTTCTTTGAAGTGTCAATAAAAAAAATTTTGGATGACCAAAAAATTTTGAAAATTTAATACAAAGTATGTAATAATAATTCTATATTAGTTGTACAACTAATATATATAGTTTTTTGAATTTCTATTATCCGAACTCGGTGAAGTCCAAATTAGTTAGGATAATCGAAGTTCTACTGCACATATTTACAACCAAGTAGGTAATTTCAAAATATCCTAGGTACTATAATTATTTTCTTTGGCAAAAATAAAAATTATTGAATATAATTTTGTGACATCGCTACTGAACAGTGTTGTACTTTTTATTATTACTATTCATGTTTGTAATTATTATATACTGAGCAATGTTATAAACAATTTAAGGTATTATATTTTTTATAAATTATGGAAAACACTGTCCAGGCTGGATCTTCACACGAGTTATCTAAGTGTGATCCGGTAATCTATTAAAAATTATCAAGCGTGGATATTAATTATAATAAAATTAATAATTACAAAATTATGAAAAATTGTGTACGTAATATATACATATATTATAATATAAATAAAGAACAATTATATAATTTTCACTCTATAGAAATTATGATGAAAAACCAAATGACAATCACAATAATCACTTGTGTTTATTTAATAATCCTCCTAGTCAATTATCAAGCTATACCCATTGAATAATTTATTTGGTCCGTTTATATTTCTACGTAAATTGTAAATAAAGGTTTAACCAAATCCGATTAGATTAAAGTTTATCCCGATTCGATACAGCGTATAACATAGTATATAATATATAATATAATATAGTGATAAATCAAACCTCATACGTTTGCAATAAATATAATGGATATTAATTGCATTAGTAATTGGTTCTTTACTAATAATGTAGGTATCTAGTAGTTTATCCAGGTTTTATTGGGGGGAGGGGGGGTCATTAAAAAAATATATACATGAAACGAAAAACTAGTTTAAATTAATAAGTTAGTTTTACTTAAAAAATAAAAATTAACAAGTTATTAAAAAAAGTGTACAGTTTGTAAATAATATTATTATAAATATTCGTTTTGAATATAGAACTAACTTATAAATTAATGTTCATTTTTCTTTTTTATGTTTTTGACAGCTCATCGATTACATTGTCAATTTTCATGTTCATATCACAATGTATGTTTAATAAAGACGATTTTGGTTCGTTGAATTTCTTAAATATGTTTTTAAATGACATAATTATGAAAATGACCTCTGTCCCGTTGCAGTTGATACAGACAGTGTTATAAATATTTGTACAAGCTTAGAAATTATGAGAAAAACGTTAGGGTTTATATTGAGGTAGATATCAATAACATTAGATTTTTTCATCGGTGATAAAGTAGTGTTGCTCGGTATGTTTCAACTAGTTGTTTGAATTGGTTCCTTATGTCTAAGGATATTTGCATTCCTGCCTTGGGTAAAATACCAAGAAAATTACTTAAAACAGATTTGTAAAATAAAAACCTTTTATTCATTTTATCTGAAAAATTATTCAATAATGGAATAAAAACAAATATTTTAGAAAACTCTTGCAGACTTTCATTACAACTATATAATTGACATTGATTTTGTCGTGTCAAGCTTATAAGAGAATCAAATTTTTCACAATAAGATTCTACTTTCGAAAATAATTTTTCAAATTCTATATTATAATTCTCTCGTATAGGTACTTTGAATATTTTTTTGAACAGTGGAAGCAGTTTCAAATGCAGTTTCTAATTCTAGACATCATTTTTGAGTAAATCTAATAAGGGGGAAACTAATGGCCAATATTTAAATATTTTTTATAAAATATGCTCGTCAGCCATAGTGAAACATAGATGGAACGGGAAAATAAAATGTATGTATTTACAGTTGTGATTAGGACAGTGACACTGTCATTCCATAGATAGAGCTTTTATTATAATCACCAGGATTGGCCAAATAGTCGATCGTGGACAATTTCAAAGTCAATCAAGTTAGAATTTATTTTTAGGACCACGCCCTATATGTTTTTTAATAATTATAGTTATTCAATAAAAAAAAATTTCTATGAAAGTCGATCCTCAAAGGTGAAGTATATTTTAGTAGATCGTGACTAAAAAAAGTTTTACCAACTCTGAAATACACATGACACTGGACTGTGTAATAGCCCTTTATTCTTTTTTCAAACTATTAGTAATTTTTTTTTTTTTTTTGAAGACATTTCGTGGAGGGGGGAACCATTATACCTATAATTGGATTCAAATTTAACACTCCTATCATATATAATAATGATCCATACGGCACCTAATGTACAGCAGCAGAGCGGTACCCACTAACCCATTTTTTTTTTATTCATTTTTTTATATTATTATTTTTAAATTGTAGCTATATACCTAGCTATTACGGTAAAAACAATAAACTCAAAATTTTAAACATACAAATTATTCTTCCGATTGTTAATTGAGTTCATTATTAAACGGATTTTTAATTATGAGTAATTCAAACATAGTTTTTTTCTATTCCGGTTATTTATGCATACGACTTTACCCTTTTAAGAATTGAAATAATAATATCGTTTCATATAATAATCTTCTATCTTTGAATAAAATATAATGGTACTTATCGATGACATTATTAGCTTTTTCTACTTTACATTTACCTACTTGTTTGGCCTATATATTGGTGGCAACCAACAGTCGGATCGGTTAATAAAATGTCAACTATATAGATTTGGAATAAAAATTTTCGTTTTTTTTTTTATTAGGAGTATTTTTTGTCATTCATCTCAACATAATATGTGAAGGTTCTATTGATGTCTTTACGCAATTGACAATGTAAAACTTTGGTCTAAAGGAAACTTATTAAAAGTTCAGAGCAAGTTATAGTTAAATAATCGATTTGTTAATATTTAAATGTACCTAAGTACAATTGTAAATAATTAAGTATTAAGTAATTATAATAATTTATTATATTTTATTTTATTTTATTATTTTTTTATAATCGGGTCTAAAGCTTAAATAAATTCTAATAAATTAGTATAAAAATTGATATTGAATGTGTTTCTAAAAAAAATTTGAACCAAGCGCATATAGCATGTATTCATGTATATACATGCTTGATTGAAAAAAAATGAATTTACTATAAGTATAGTATATACAATATAACCTCAACGCAATGACAAGTTCATAAGGAATGTGCGTAAGTTTAAATTTTAAGTGGATTTGGCTTTTTCCAATTATATATTCTTTTCAAAATCGTTCTCATCATACGATATATATTAATATGTCACTTCCATGTGTACTCTAAAAGGGTTGATATCCAAATCAGTGAAAAGTGGTGGCTAAGCGGTTAATCCCTTCCAACTAAACGATTGTATTTTGTGTCAGTTAACCACCACGTAAGCTGACAATCGAAATGTTTAATAAAATATTTTAATTATTGTCACTTCCCTTTTTTTCTAAAATCTGGTTTACACGATGCCAGTTTACCAGCATTACTAGTTTATTAGTTTAATAGCGCGCTAGTTTTGTGAAATGTTCCAACTTAACTCGCAAACTAGTTTACTGTCAAAATAGTTATTAGTTTGCTAGTTTACTAGTACACTCAATTAGACAATGATTTTTTACTATCAGATAGTGAACTAGCTTACTAGTCGCTAGTATTGTAACTAGCATCGTGTAAACTATGCTTAACAAAAAAACATCATTGAAGCATGCCTATATATATTCTATCAATGGTTATAAATATTATAGTGGATATATTATAATACTATAGTATGCTAATTACAAGTACTGATTAATTTTAAATTGTAGTATTTATAATCAATATACTATTGACCACAGTAAAATTAAAATGTATCTCATTCTGTAATAATTCGTATCAACACCGCAGTGATGAGTCGAAAGCCAAAACTCGCATAAAAACAAGTCGAGGCGATCAAAAACATTAATTTAAATACCTCGTTTCCAAAATATCTTATCCAGTCATGTAAATATTGTATATGTAATAAGTCAAATGTATTTTCGTTTAAAAATATATGTCTAGCCCCTTATATTCGAATTATAGTTGTCACGTGAATTTCTGTATAGCGTATCGATAGTTCAATATCTAGCTATAATGTCAACATAGATGGTTAATATTTATCAATTTCTAAAAGCCGTCTCTATTATAAGAGTAACTACTAACGTCCCAAAGTGAAATCATCCATTTATCCACTTGAATGCCGACAAAAGTGTTCCGTGTTGTTGAATACAGTATAGAAGAATTGACTTCAGATTCTGTATCTATATAATACTTCTTTTGTACTGTTTTTATACCGTTAGTTATATAATATGATCTAGTCATCCTAAAAGGAATACAAGCTTAACACCCTAAACGTACAACTTAGATAAAAACAAAGTTATATCCGTTCTATTATGATATTGCCTTACAATTTTACCTAAATTATACGTGTGCTTTATATACGTGTTCTATCTGTACAGATTAAAGGTTTTTTAGATATATCACATTGTAAACTGGTGAGTTTTCTTTTGTAATTTATTTTAGTGATATAATTGGACTGTTTACTTCATAAAAATATCCACGGTCGAATATTTTTTAAATCTAAATCGAAATGTTATAGAATAGAATTTATTTCTTACATAATTTATTAATACAATATATACTATATCATGGCAAAAAATATGTTCTTTATATGTAAATGAGTAAATTTATGTAAATAACTGTAAGCGATAAATTAATATTTTAACTACAGTTTAATGCAAAAAAAATATTATCTCGATGAAATATATAGCTCAATATTGATTCGCAGATTTTTAGAATGATATTTGATAAGCATAAGGAAAATAAAATAATGATGTCGTTGTGAATATGTAAGTTGTTACAACCTATTCTCATTATTCTTTCTTCTATTCAAATCTCAATTATTATTTTCTATACTATGTATACTTGCAAATAAACTCTATATATATAATTTTATATCTATAGTGCATATATAACACATGTATAGTATAGTGTACACTGTACATATACATAATTATTCGCTTAATATGCAACTAAACTATATACACAAAGAAATGAAAAAATATAATAATATTCACGAAGGTATTATATTATGAAATGCCACCACCGTGATCTATGTATAAACAGTGTGTATATATACACCACAATAGGTTATATATATATATATATATATTATGAATCATGTTACACATAAAACGCTAAAAGTTTTGAGTCACAAATATTACAGATGATCATATTTGTACCTACATAGGACACAGGCATCATGCATTAAAAATACGTGTCTCTATACTCTCTATTATATATCCGTAGCCTCGTATTTAGGGGGAACACGAGTGGGCAACCTAACCTAACCTAACCTATAACCTTGCATAAGAAAAAACCTCCTACATGGCTACATATTAATAAAGTACTTAAAAAAGATATATTTAAAATTGTATAGTAACGTGATAAATGATATAATATATAAATTCCCACAGGCCACAGCGCTCTGCTTTATTTCGTGTGAGGTCAAAAATAAAAAAACAAACGCTTTCGCAAATATTAAGAATCTCGATGATAAGCAACAATAATGGAACACGTGTACATCATGCAATTGCCATCAAACGGACTCTGCGTACGTCGTCACGTTTTGACTGCTGCATTTGACCGCGGCGCGGAATAACTTTTGCAGTAGTATAGACAATGATTTTATCGTTTCAAACCTGCCGCGGCCGAGCCCCATCATACGATAATAATAATAATAACAATTAAATACGATACGCCGCCGCAGTGCAGCGTAAAATATCGTAATAATTATAATCTAATAATATTATCATGCAGTCGAGTGCGACTCAATAATACTCTGCAGAACGCCTACCGTACACGACAAACGATTGTGGTCTCGGCGGCGGCGGCGGCGGTGGTGGTTGTAGGCAATAACAGGACGTGGGCGTGAGTGCGTGTGATGTGTGTGTGTGTGTGTGTGGACGAGAGGGCGGGGGATGAAAGAGCTGTGGAAAACGCTTATGCGCGTGTTTCTGTCACCCCCGGGTCGACGACGATGATTAGGCTGGCAAACACGTCAAATCCACACGCCGCACAATGGATATTATATAAAACCAGCCGCCACCGGCGTAATCGCAATAGTAGTAGTAGGAGTAGGAGTAGTGCTGTTGTAGTAGTTGCCGTAGTCGTCCTCGCCGTCGTCGCCGTCATCGTTGATGTCACTACCGCGCGCCAGGCAACGAGAACGTCTCTGATGTGTACGGAAAAAAAAAAAAGAAAAAATCTCTCCGCGACGACACACGCCACCCCCACGCCGCCGATATTATTTTCTCGGGCGGTAAACACAAACCGTCTGCGGCGTTTAATATTATATATACGCACTGCACGCGTCTATTATATTATTATATATAATATTATATTATTATATTGTATACACGCCGAGGGTGTCGTACTGCAGCAGTCGTGCGTGTGTGGGTGGGTGGGTGAGTGTGTGTGAGCGCGCGTGCTCGAGGAAAAACAGAAAAGCTCTCAGAATTCCTGCCTGCACCCCGCCGCCATAGAGTCGGGAGGGCGAACGCGCCAGAGAGGGTGAAAAAGTAGAAGGAAAACGGTTTTTTTTTTTTTTTTTTATGTAAACCGCAAAACCCGTCTAATAACAATCATAAAAATAATAATAATATATATATATATATTATATACACACACGTTGTGTAAGCCCTTATTGTCGTCACTATATAAATATAGACGCCGCGTACACGCATATACATATACACAGGCGTCATAACTCAGAAGTGTAGTACGCGTCTGATAGATTCTTTTCCTTTTCTCTTTTTTCCCTTTCAAACACACCACCGTAAGTCGTACGTCGACGTTATGTACACATGTATATTATATGTACGCGTACGCGTGTTTTTACGACGAAATTGACAAGCGGCGTTTTAATGACCTTTCAACAACGGTTATCCGTCGTCAGTTTTCGTTTACAACATAATATGAGTTGGGGGGTGGGAGTGGAAAAGAATAAAGTATCAGCCCGAAGTTCACTCGATACGCGTATTATTGTAAGAGGCATATAAATGCGATTTGAAAAAAAACTTTTGATCGTGTGCTGCAGTATAATACACACTATACGTATTGTCGGTTAGCCGTTAGTTTAGTGTTACTATAATATGGTTTTTAGAGTCACGTATTTGTAGACTTAAAAAAACCCTATGTTATATTTTGTTTTTATAAATTAGTAATATTAAGTTAATTACTGTGATGAATATTTATTTTTATTTTGTACTTTATACAGTATAAAATGTTTGCAAAAATAGTATAGGTATATTCGTTTAAATAACTTCATAAAATTGTTTATTGTTTTAATGGTTTTATTTTACCGCAACTATATACATTATACATGTTTCTGCAGTCTTCGGTCATCAGTGTTCCACCTTCCACGTTTAACAATAAAAGTTCCGAACAGAACTGCAGTAGTTCGATCGACCGTAATAAAAAGTCAACTATATAAACGTTTTAATGATACATTGAAAAACGACATAACTATACGTAAGTATATAGATGACACATAAATAACCTTGAAATTCTAGAAAACAAAAATGTTTTAAATGTTTTAATTATTAGTTATAAATCCATTTGCTAAGTATAGTTATTTTAGTTTAAAGTTTTCTATAATATACTGCACATAAAACAAATTTCTCATTACTATACATATAAATAAGGTAAATGTGTATACTTATCTGTTGTTATTTTATTATTAAAAAATTACAATCTGTATACAAAAATGCTATATATCAGGCAACAAATTGGTTTAATCGAAATATATATATATAATTATATGAGAGACTAAGAATAAAAAATGATTTTAACTTTGGATATGGTTATGTAATCGTCGGTTGACAATTTTATATCGAATTTTAGCTATTTGTTTTATTATGTATGGGCAATAGACGCATATTATGGAATATAATATGAACTACACGGACTACACGAGTGATCATTGTATATTTATTGTGGATATATTATAATACATATATATAAGTGTATTAAGAATAAGACGCAATATTTTTGCTTGGAGGTCGACGTTTTTTATTTTGTTAACTTTTGAGATTTTTGTGGCATACATCTGTAAGTATTCGATTCTGTCTTTGTACAATGTGTAATAATATTCTTAATAATAAATCCAACACGGTGCATGTTTGCGTGTATATAATTTCGCAGCTCGTAATGACTAGTTAAAGTTTACACATAATCTTTAGAGGACATTGTCGTAGCGGTAATCGAAATAGAGAGTTTTCGAGTCGGTGGACGACGGGTCGATTATATGTGTAAATATATTATAATCAATCGGATTCGGTAGCTGAAGAAGGCATAGAAGAGGGACACTGTCTCTAGCTCTCCCGTTGTCGTTGCAATAAGCGCAAAGTGCTTTTCATAGTTAAATGCAAAACAACCATCGCCGACCGGTGTGAGGGGAGGACTGAGGGTGATTCATTATCATTTGTATCGTCGTCGTCGTCATCTCGATTGCTCACGAGAACGGGTTACGTCAAATAATAATTTAACTATAACCGTCGCCACTGTCGTAAAAACCGAACATTGTTTGTGTATATATATACATATAATCGGTAAGGGGTGGACAACAATAAGAGGGCGGTCAAGACGGATGCAAACGTGGCGCGGGGGTGGGATACTGGGACGATAAAGATCCGGATAAGCATATATTGTTAAATAAAGCTATTGCCGCAGGGAAGCCACTCGATAAATACAACGTTAAACGGTCGTTCCCGACGAATAATAGTCATCGTATTAGCCTGATTAAAATGCGACCATATTATTACATACGAACTGCACTTTTTAAGTCCTATTTATGAAATCAATGCACGCGTATCCAATAAGTGCTTCGTTTGTTTATGCCGTGATTCCTATATAATCACGCTAAACTGGCATTCAAATATACACAATTGTTATGTGGATAGGATGCGATATATATATACGTATATAATTGGTTGATATATTTTTAAGTAAACCGCCGCACTCACAAATTAATCGCTTCATTACGCACAATCTCATATTACACAAATATTAACTTGATGCAGGGTTTAAATAGGTATAGGTATATCATAATATGCGTGTGCAATGCAGCCTGCACATGTCAAGTATAATTGTTAATATATTTTAGATTTTACTTTATCGATAAAATGAAGGTTAAAAATAATATCGTCATTCGCGTTGGGTCGCTTGCGCTCGCGTTATTTTCTACCGTCTGCAAATTGTACAGTACGACAATAAAAAGTTAATTTTCCCATTGATAACAGTAGGTATTTGCCGTAAATCATGATATCTCATTTGTGTGAAATTATAATTTGTAAGTACTGCAGCTGATTCTGATTATTGGAGAGTTTAAAACATATTATAATAATCAAAACAACATAATTTCGACTAAATTATTAGAAGCTATGGAACAATCCACTTGTTTTTCCATATGCATCCAAATATTACGAGACTTAAACCTATTAATAAGTAACTTTATTTATATGAAGCCAGTGTAGTGTAATGGTCACACAGCAAGTTGGCCATTGCGCCGCGCAGTCATCCGCTCGAACTTGGCGCACAGTGCAAAAAATACTATTTCGTAGTCTCTCCCTCACCTTCGTTTCGACTGTTCCACTTTGGATCTATACTACGCCGGGAGTATGTTCACACATATGAAAATATTATCTTCTTACAGAAGGGGATATCAGTGTGCTAGATATACTGTACCAATGTACCATTCTCAAGTGAAAAGTCGTTGATGAAGACCGATAAGGTCGTTTCAATCAACGAATATATAAAGTTTAACAAAGACTATTTAATACACTTCTATTACAAATGTTACTATATTTTTCCCGGTACACTCTATTTACCTATGTATATATAAAAAAAAAATAGTGAGTATTTATAACTGTGTACCTATAATATAGTCTGCAGATCATATATTGTTGTACAATAAAATAATTTGACACACAGTCGAGTTATCGCGTATATGTATATGAATCATCATTATTTTTACCGTTACATTGATGCATTTTGGTTTACATCGGAAACGAACAAATATAATACGACATGGGAATTTAATAATAATAATATTATCCATACAATAATAATATAATACTTTGTCACTTTTGTAATAATTATATGCAGTTCGACTTAATACTACGCTTGATATACTAAGTATAGGATTTGTAGTGAAGTACGCCAATCCTATTATTTAAAAAATCTCAAAAAAAAAAAAAATGTTCGAAAACAATAAAATATTATTATTAACTTCGCTGTATATGCAATTGTAGAATGTAATACAGTTTATAGTATAGGCGAGGGCAAAGTGCGTGCTAGATAATTCACGGATAAGAGCACGCACAGTTACAAGCCATCAGACCCAAAAAGAGATCGCTCCACGCCGTGTCAATTTCTTTACGGGCGTCAGAAACTGAATAAATTAAAATCACTTCGTTGTACTCGGTTCTCTGAAATAATTCCGATTCCACGTAGGCTACGTTTAAACACTACAGCACAGTTTTTAGTTCATAATGTCGACACCACGCTTGACTGTGTTTCTTCGCATTTCATTTCGGAGAAAAATAAAATTAAACTACAAACAATGTTTTATGTTGCCGTGACTCGTGTCTCGTATTATTGGTCTAGTCGCTCAGACATAATAGTCGCTTCGTAAATGAGAACGCTGAGTTTGGGTCGGGTGTGTAACTGTAGGTACACGTATTTTAATATTATATCAACAAATTAAATATATTATCTTTTTTGATGTACTTGTATAAATAATGCGCTTTTGTTCTGTACATAATACTGTAAAGCTACTTATACACTGACGTAATCGTAAAATACTTTAGTCAACATAGTACCTGTACAGACCTTCGTATCACGTTATTTTGTTACATTGTACGAGTGTACAATTTTACGAGTTAGGTACAAATGTTATTAATGTGCAATCAGACGCATAACGTTATACACTGGGTATTATATTATTTTACCTCTTCGTTCTTAA
Source organism: Aphis craccivora (assembly GCA_009835225.1). Classification (NCBI taxonomy): domain Eukaryota; kingdom Metazoa; phylum Arthropoda; class Insecta; order Hemiptera; family Aphididae; genus Aphis; species Aphis craccivora. The sequence continues at coordinate 14,428 of VUJU01001447.1, read as the reverse complement.
TGAAATATTAAACTTTTCTCCTCTAAGTTTACAAACGTTAATATAATACGTACAACGCTACAACGTAGCATTCAAATTTTAAAACTGCATTTTCAAAAGTGTATTCGCTAACTATAGGTTGATCGGTTTGACGGACAAAAGACATATTATTGTACGTTTTGGCTATAAAATAACTGATCGCCATTTTAATGATAATTACCTACTTATTACACATGACAATAAGAACATTAAGAACAATGTTTTATTCGTTAATCTTTATACTTTTTGTCTTTATGTTTTTGTCTTCAATCAACAATTTTAGAATAAAAATATAAATAAATAACAAAACATCTTTTGAATATGTATATATTGTAAATCCGAAAGTGATAACCAATTAGCCGTTAAAACTGGGACAATCCTAAATGCACGGGATGCCTGATCCTTTATGCTGGCTGACACTAATACTTTTTGAAATTTAAAATACGATCATCATTGTGTTTGTCCAATGATTCCTATTGAAAATGTTCACTGAATTGAACAATGAACGCCCGGAAAAAATATGTTTTTAGATTCCTTGACACAATTATCTTGTTAATTTCGTTCCTTTTTGTGTGCTGTAGTTCCTACAGGGACCTTTGTCTTCGCGACACATATAACATTGGCTATAATATATATATACTAATAAACGTAGGTATTTTTCTCCCCTCGGCGTGTATATATACCATTCTTCACCGTGAAGTAGTGGTACCTAACTATCTACCTGGCAACCGCTTTTATGTTTGAACCTTTTTTTTTTCCGGTTCCCATTATTCTCATTGTGTTACACGGAGAAATTGCAGTCCGTCGCCCAGATCCTGAATAGACTAAATTTATTTCACAACATGACTCTCCCATGCCGACCAGATGATTTATAATCGCATAAACTGTCCATTACCCGTGGCGACCAAACATAATGGTCGCAGGCCATCTTTATTTGGCGTCCCTCGATTCTCTCGCACGCCTTTTATAAATGCATATCAGTACATCGCATTTCAAAAATGTATAACATCGTCGTTTTTGTTTAAAGAAAACCTAAAGCAGTGAATGAAATATTTAAAACTCTAATACAAATGTATAGAAAATAATGTATAATTTTAGTGTTTGTTGAAATTTTAAAACACATGGACGTATCACGTATATACATATATAAGAAAAAATAATAATACATAATATTATAATACCTACTTATATTTATGTATTGTTAGAGGCGCCGAAGAATAAGTTAAAATTTCGAAGGACAAAAATGTCTTATTAGTTCGGTACTGTATCAATCTGCCTTTCCTATTATACAGTTCCAAGGTAGCACGATTGTTAGACCATAAGTAGACAAGGGGAAGTCTATATATATAAAATAAGTTATTACTACTAATAACACAATGCGTAAGCCATAAGCGATAAGCGGCTCCCTCAACTGTCAAAAAAAAAAAAAAAAAAAATAGTAAAAATAATATTTAGCATAATGTATATAAATTATAAGAACTGCGTAATTGTATACATCTGCATTATATAAAAAGTACAATATAGGTAAATGCAAATGTGTCTTGGCTTTTATTTTGCAACTTTTATAAATAGATATTTGGCTTAACACTACCTTAGTGACTTATAATTTATATCATTAAAATAAAAGTAGTTTTAAAAATAAATAAATATATAAAATTATAGAATGAAATAATTTTTTTTAACTTTAGAAATTTCAACACGATTATTCATACTATATAAATATAAGAGTATATATATAATTGTTGATACACGTGTTATTTATTAATCGTATTTGTATTAGTACTTAAACTCACTGCAATTTCTTTATAATCTAAGACCTGGGCTATACACGACGAATTCCATGTCGTTAAAAAATGCAATAGTTTCTATCGGAGTATAGCTGTACATCACGACGGATGTAATACGCCGCGAGTATCAATGTTTTCATTCGCGGCGAAATACGCCGATTCGCTTACGTTTTAGCGGGCAAGCGCCAAAGTAATAAAACCGCAAATTCCTTATTATACATTGTTTTAAATTAGGATGGGCTAAGATACTGCAATCATCATGATGACTGAAAACGCTGCGAAATACGCCATGTATGGTCCCGACCTAAGGGATTATTTTTTTTCCTTTGGTTTCGTAGTGTACACTGACTATGTTTTCAGGTAACATCTAACTTTTATCATCATCTAATTTTTCAACACATTTTTATCTCACTAAAACACTAAGTAAACATTTTAACCACGTTTTGATATGACTTTCGTTATGTACTTATATTAAATGTACATGTTGCAGTATAGACTACTATTATTATAATCCTCTTATTTAAAATTTGTATTTTTTTTTCTCTGACGCTTTTGAAAATTACTGACCAACCATTAATTTTCCCACCAGAAAAGTTACTGAAGTTGTAAATAAGTTGAATAAAGTGTTTAATAAAAAAAAAAAAAAACACATTGTAAAATCAATACATTATTGTTATTATAGAATACTGCTATTGCTATTATTATAGAATTAATTATATAATTTACAGAACTTTATACAACTATTTTTTTTTATGAATAAACAAGTTGGCTTTTTTTTCTTAGATTCTATAATAAAAACTATGCTTTATAATTTTTAAATAAAATTAGGACTTAAGTTATACAGATATATTATATTATGTGTAGGTATAAGTTACAACATATAGAAGTATCAATAAATATCAATTCAAAACCATATTACATCCATACCTATTGGTACAATATGCCATAAAAATGTACAATTTACTTATATAATATATTTGTATTATACCGTACCTATGTATATTATATAATTAGATTTTTAAATTTGTAAAATGTTGTTTATCTACTCTAGACACGTAAGTAATTGATGATTCCATGATACAACCATACAAGTATTATAGTACACATACATTTCTATAATTTTGCATGAAACTATTTTAACATATTTTAATTAAAATAGTTGTTTATTATTTGTTAAAACTTAAAATATGCCAATCAATAAAATTAATTAAGAATGAAATCCTTAAATGAATCTCGTGATCATACAAAATAATCTGCTGTATAATAATCTTTAATGCTGTAAAAAATAAAAAATAATTATTATAAAAGTATAAATTGTTAAATATTTTACAGGGTGTTGCACGATAGATGTATCAAACTTCTAGAGGCGTTTCTAGACCTCAAATACAACAAAAAAAAGTCCTTATGACCATATTTAAACTATCAATACCTAATAAAAGAGATATTTTAATGATTGTATTTTTCTGGTTAAACGTAAGTTCCATACATAATAATGTTCATATCTGCTAAACCGTAAGTACTGCAAAGCTCATAAAATTTAGATTGAGAAAACACATCTAACAAAGTTAGGTTAAATTGTCAAAATTTTAAGAAATTTGAGTTTTATCTAATAACAATTATTTTTTAAGGCATAAGTTCATAAGGACTTTTTTTATTGTACTTAAGGGCTAGAACACCACTAGAAGTTTGACACATTTATCATGCAACACCCGTATAACATTATATATTTTTGTCTATATACATTTTGGTTACCTTGTAAAAACTTTCATTATTTGAACTAGGTACCTACATAAATCATCTTCTAATTAATTTAACTTTGAATTTTAGGATTATTTACTACTTTTAATTTATAATTTATCTCAACTACAACCATTAGGTACCAGATATGATTATCTAAACATAGATAGATACTTTGAACTGTTTATTATGATTTGATTTAATTAATGAAGACACTTTTTATGATAAAAATATAAAAATTATAATTTTATCGCTGCTACTTAGAAGTTTAAAGTTTGAACGTTCATTAGTTCATAATATTCCTATATATTTTGTTGAAGATAATTTAAACACTTTTAAAAACTACCCAGTTAAATGTAAACTTATTTTAAAATGTTAATAGGCAATAGCTTTTGAATTTACAATTATACATCTAGATATAGGTATATAATATATATATTATAATTAAAAAAAAGTTGTTTTATTCGGACAGTATATTATGTAAGAAAATGATTTACAAACACTTTAATAGATTTTGAAATAAGTATTAATTCAGTTCAATAATAAAATAACTCGCTGTATAGGTATCGTCGTATCGATGTACCGTATACATAAGTTTATTATATTAAAGGCATTTTTTTTCGTAATCGAAGAAAAAGTATAGGTATGATATTAAAAATAATATTTTCTAGCATTTCAATATTCCAAAGTAATATACAGATGTTTCTTATTTTTTTTTCCGATAAAAACTACTATAAAAAGACAAAAGGTGTGTAACTGTGCTACGGTTTAAGCATTTAATCAAATATATGTGTGTTTTGTATTGTATATCATGCCTTTTATCGGATTCTTTTAAATTCTTATCCTCTATAAATTAACTATAGTAGTATGGTATATTATAGTACCAATTTTTTATTTTGACCATACGTTTTAAATGTATACTGATGCATATGGTATACAGAACCAATTAAAATCAACAATACAAATACATTGAGTGGTTTATAGAGCATACCTTTTATTGTATATTTAAATATTATACCGCTAACTATACTGCAGATTCTTTAAATTGAATAATTCTTATATTATAATAATATATATAATAAACAATTTATAAAAATAATGTTAAACAATAGGTATGTTTTGAATAAAAACGATGGGTTGCAATAACTTCTATTCTTTATTCGAGTTTGATAAATTTAGTAACACTTTAATTTTAGAATCTGAGTGTAGCTAGGAAATATGGAAAGTTGGTATTACAATTAATTTACAATGACGTGTGTGTGTGTTTTCCGCAAAAAAGAACTCACCGAAAATAATTAAATAATTTTAGCACAATAATGCTATTATATACATATACATTATACATATAATAATTCACCATAATATATTGGATTCAAAATTTAAATAATTGTATTTACCATATCCATTACAATGACTTACTGCAGTGACATACACACGAATCTTACTAGTATAGCATCACAGTATAAGTAAATAATTATCCGTTTTTTTTTTCATTTTTATTGTGTTTGCTTTATTTAGAATGATTACCTACAAACAATCGACATGTGTTGAAAAAAAAAACACTCATAAAACCGGACCACTAAAGGTTTCCGATATTGTAAATAGAACGTGCAGATAATATAGCTGATGCGGGGTAGAATCAAGAGAAAAAAGTGGTGCACGCTGTGTAAAAGATATACGTTCATCTTTTTCCTAAACAAACATCGAAATAGGTACCTAACCATTGAATTTGTCTTTATTGCTCCACTATATAATATAAACTGTTTAATCCCAGAATTCTATTTATTTATTTTTTCTTCCCATCTCTAATATGAAAATATTCCGATCAATGTATACGGTTTATTCTACAACCGTCAATAAAATTCGAACAAATATTCCACCATAAAATGTGATAAAACTTCATGTAGTGATTTTATTCCTGTAGACTGAAATAAATATAATGTACATTTTTATTGAATATATTATTTACGATTTATTTCATTTTCAAGGAAAATCTCTAGTTTTCGAGCAATAAATTGCCGTAAACAACGTTTCATAAGCGGATTATAGTACAATGCGTAAACAGTTTTTAGTATACAAGTAACTCCTCAATAAACACATTATTATTATCCAAAATTCCAAAAATAAACATTAATAACGCTTTAACTGAAAATAAAATATTTTACAACTGTATAAAGGTATAAGGACTCTCGTTTTCCACTTACGGACAGTTGAAAAATTCCTATAAATTCAACTGCTGAGATATTTGATCTACTTTAAAGGAAACCGACTTCGAAAATAACAATTAGTTTTGGAAAACCTTCTTTCGTATGTTTGATAATAGCATATCAATAATCGATTCCAATTTACTTCATATCGAAAATCATTTTCTTTTTTCCATTTACTTGCTTGTTTTTTATTTATTTTTTTTTTTTTTTGTGTGCAGGTACATATTATATTTTATATTACTACCATTATTGTAGCACTCATTGCACTCATTGTAAAGAACTTCAAAAGCACCTTCAAATTATTATTAATTTCATTAAAAGTAAAAAAAAATGTAGTCGTTTAATATACATATTAAATTATGGTAAATTAGTTATAATGAAGCCATTAATTATTTTAATTAAAACATTATTATTATTAGTAGTATCCTGGGATTTTATTATAAATAGAAAATAAATTAATGTATTGCGATTTGTATTTTCTATACAATTTTATTTAATCATAATCAAAAGAAACGCAATTTAAAAATAAAAAAAATAATTAACGCTAATTTATTAATTATGATAAATTAGTTATAATGAAGCCATTAATTATTTTAATGAAAACATTATTATTAGTAGTAGTATCCTGGGATTTTATTATAAATAGAAAATAAATTAATGTATTGCGATTTGTATTTTCTGTATAATTTTATTTAATCATAATCAAAAGAAACGCTATTTAAAAATAAAAAAAATAATTAACGCTAATTTATTCTTCACTTCTATTTTATGAGGAAATTGTAACTGTTCTATTATTAACGTATATTAGACACCTGGAGTGTTGATTCTCAAATGACCACATAGTTTTTAATTTTATATAACTTATAAGTATCATTATCATTATATATCATTATAAGTACCGGAATCAGTATTTGTGCGAGCTGTAATTGACGTTCGATAATAACGCTACATCCGTGGATTTGTGATCATTACAGTGTCTATTGTAAGGTAGATCATTTTAACACAAAAGCGGATTCTTACACATTGATATCGAGTAGGTTTTTGATGATATTTCAATTTTAAAGCAAACACTGATCACTGATGTATTATATTATACCATTATATTCTTTCTTTTAAATAATATAATAATAATAATATATAGGCTGCTGGGCCATTAGGCCAATTCTCTATAATGTCCAGAGACCAGACCGCAACAACACAAAAAACTTCTTTAGAACCCTAATTTATATAGTATATTGAACGTTCACAGGCGGCGACAACACTGCACTATACTGCACGTGGATAATATAATAGTCGTACACTGTGCAGTGTCATTTTATAAGAAAGAAACTACATAATTGGACACATCTGAGAGCGATTTGCTGCGTTTCGGGTATTTTGTGAAAAAGATTATTTCTCGGTTATACATTAATAATATGATAAATTATGAACATACGACGTATCACACACACATCACCGCATTATAGTAGAATAATATTATAGTAAACGCAGATGCGAATACTGCGAACCGATTTTTTCGTAAACCGACTAGAACACACACGTGACCAATGCAACGTGATAACGAATTATATCGAATGTGAAATATTCGTTGCCGGTATATTATAATGCGAGAATTAATGATATTCGTTTATACTTTATATTTAACATATTTTTCGTCCGAAACACAGAACACATTAAAATCGCCGCCGTACAATATCGTTATTATTCCGAAATAACTACGTTGCCAAAACGAAATTTTTCATTTTCCCGGAACATTGTAGCCCGGTACGCGCCCTTTCGAAGAAACGAGTAAAAGGTGTATAAACACAAGTACAATATCTACGAGCTTTTCGAAGCTCTTGGAAAGGGGAACTTATGGAATTATGTAAAATTGAATGTGCTGTTTATTTCAGAGAAACTATAGCGTATACACGTCATTGTACAAAAATCACGTAAGACTCGAGGGTAATGAACAATTTATATAATTGAAACCATTTATATGATTGTATAAAAATTACGTTTCAGTCAGCTATACTCTATATATACTCTACATATAGTGAAATAACACTACCGCGGTGCTAAAAGTCACACGTCCAAACTATATGTTACTCATTCGGTCATGATGGTCATCGCTTCAATTGGAACTGCTAGGTTAGATTAAAAGTCTTATTTATATTTATGAGAATTATATAATACTTATTATGTATTATAAAATGTGTGCCTCGCGTATCCTTCTTTTATGCTTGGGTATCGCCAGTAAAGACTTGAACCAGTTGAACCTAAAGTATGATATCAACGATTTCTAGTAAATAAGTAATTTTTCCGGTCGTTTCTGAGGTTTGTTACAAGTTTCAACGTTTGTCCATAACATATAATTTATATAAACTTTGTATACAGGGTTAGGTTAGGTTTATATTGAAACTTTGACTAATTCATGTTAATGTGTATGATTTAAAATTTTAAATATATATAATATTATACGTATAGTATATAAAAATAATAATTAATAATGAAAATAATTATATGAAGAGGATATTATGAATAATTTATTTATATACATATAGTTGTATAGCTTTAATAGTAGTCAATCCTGGCAGGGTTAGTATAGGCGGTTTGCCGAGGTGACGATAAGTGTGGTAGTGGCGGGAAGGAAAATATATATGTAAAAGTTGAAGTTAAAACTTGAAGCTCTAGTATATTCTAGTACGTAATGATAATCAAAGCCGTCCGCAGAAATTTATCTCGTTTGGGGGGGGGCAGCGAAAAAACAATACACTTATCATAAATTCTGTTTTTTTTTTTATATTAAATCGTAAAAAATGTTTAACTGACATTTAGGGTATAATAATATTATGTTGTTATAAATATATAATATAATAAAAAATAAAAAAAATATTAATAAATATATTAAACAAATTATTATCCAAAGGAGCAGGGGGGCATGGCCCCTATTTCCCCCCGTGGGCGGCCTTGATGATATTATACGACTATGTAGCACAATGGATATTCGTATATTCGTATAGTATTTTAACTTTTAAATTCCTTACAAATCCTTATCACATCTATTAAAAAAATATTGTTGAAAAATATTTGAAGTATAACATAATATCTAATCTATGCTAATCAAAATACCTTTAAAATACTATTTAAATTACTCAGTCAAATACTTTTTAATAGGTATTAGGTATAGGTATATGAGAATTCACTTTTTTATTTATTATAAATAATAATAATATAAATTATATTAGTTAATTAATTATTATAAATGTTAAGAAGATTTATATTATTGATACATTATATTAGTATTATTTCAAAATTAATTTTGTGTAAAATAATAGTATAAAAATAATAAATTATGCATATAAATTAATACATATTATGAATATCATATATATGTATTAATGTATTATAATTTAATGTTCGTATATTATATATTTATATACAGGTACACAATCTTTACTTTTTTGTTATACGTATTGTAGACTAAAAACTTAAAACAGTACAATTTCGTGATTGAACAGCTTTCAAATAAACTTAAGCCCTTATTGTCGTCTTTGTAAAATGTTTTTCAAATTTTGAAATGAATCATTTGTTCGTTCTTTAATTCCGTGTGCATACATTAACGTAATAGGTAACGTACTGAGGATAAACACGTCGGACAAGGAATATTTTATTTCAACTTGTCTGTTTAATGTTTTTTACGCTAAAGTACATTTTAACTTTGAGAACAATGGTGCGATTTTAATTCAAATAAGTGTATTTGTTAGCATAAAGGCGCCTATATAGACATTCACAACGTTTTATTTGAGCCATCAAAGGGAGTATAAAATGCATTAAAAAAATAAAAATAAATAAACCACAATAGGAATGTACACTTTAAGTATTACTGGTCTCATTTTAAAAGCATATTGTTAAATGTGTTGATCCCCTTTAGAAGGTCCGCTGAGGGTTTGACACATTTGTGCCGCCCACATCCACCCCATTTTTCGCCAATGGGAGATAGTTTATTTCAAACAACCAGAATTTTAAATGATTCATAATAAAAACATTCTTTTATCCTCAACACACTTTACTGGAATAAACGTAATTTTGCTTTACAATGCGTCCTATAGTTACACGCTTTTTACCAACACGCTTTGTAGCAATATACTCATCAAAGATTGAAAAATTACAATACTGTCATTCAATAACTCATAATTTAAAATAACCCGTATTCTTTATTTAATATTTTTTATAAACGCTTTGTATACTTAGTGAAGCATTTAAACTTACACAGTCTAATATGACTGTCTAATACCTCTGAGTGTCGTATTCGTTAATGAACATTGGCATAATCATATTAACAATTTGATCTTTTTATACCTATATGTATACAATATTATAATTTACAGCAAATAAAAGAATAAATAAACAATATTTGTTATACTGATACAATATATTAATACCTATTATAATATTTATTAAACTCTGTCTATACCTACCTGTTTACTAATCAAACGAATAGGATCTATCTGAAAAAGTGTATCATGTTTATATTTGATAGCCTATACCTACTATATAAACACTATAAAATAATAATAATAATATGTGTGTACCATATATAGCGATATAGGTAATTACTTTTTATTTTCTAAAAAACAAAATTAATATTTCAGTTGCACGGTGCAAATACTTAAACATAGTATTATACTATATACTAAAATGTATATCAACTGCTGTTAGTATTTTCAATTTCACGAACTATTGAAGGCTTATTAAAAAGTGGAAACCTTTAAAATTAGATTTTACACGAGCACAACACTTTATAATGGTAAAAAAACCATACTATAATAATAATATAAGCCAAACTTCCCAATTATTATATATTATTATACATCATGTGTGCAGGCTGAAAGAAGAATTTCGATACACTTTTATACAAATATACCACGCAAAACATATCCAATGATTTCTCGAAGGGTATATTATATTATATATGGAAATGTATTACTCAAGTCGTTCGCATTGCCGTAAGCGAAAAACACATTTCACTTATTCAAACACAGGCGGCGCCTATTATAGGTCTTTATAATGTCTGTATTGAACTATATATTATATATAGGTACCTAGTATTGTTTTTCGTTTACCGCACAACGCCCCAAATATATCTCATGTAAAACTCGTGTACAAATATAATTGAACGCGATGATTGCACTGTATAATATAATGCAGGTTATTATCATGTTCGTATTATATACATTACAATATGACGTACAATAGGTACCTACGCGTATTATAGCGGAATGAATACATAACAAATAAAAATAAACAAATCGTCGACTTGAATGCGGCAAAACCCTCTACAGACATTGTAATGGGTTTACTTAAAATTGTTGTGAATTTAACGAATTAAAAGTATTGTGTACGCACGTATCGTGCCTGTACGGTATATTGTTGATGTACGGGATGGTATCCGTCGACGACAAAGGTGCGTATTTTGCACGGTTGTATAATTTTATAATAGATTTAATATTTATGTGTGTTATATGTATAATGAGGGGATTTGCCTTGATAAATATAATATGCAAATCAAGACTAACCGGTCCATAACCCTGTAAGTGGCTATATTGTGTACCTTTGTCAACACGCATTATATCTTTTGATGAGACGTAGGTACCTATATATGTGTAACATACATGTATTTTACAATAACAATATGATAATGATGAAAACATAATAATAATTGCGCTTACGTCCGTACGACATTCGTATACCCATCTCTCTATTATACGTCATAATAATATAGTATAATATATTATATATCATTGTGTGCGCGTGATGTAAATAACAACAAATGAACAAAACGCGATTGTCCCGCGACGCGTAGGCACATAGGCCTGTATGTACATCACTGCAATATAATGAATTAATAACTATGAAATAAAACAGTACGTTTTGTTATAATATTGTAGTACACAAATAATATACTGTGTAATAACAAGTAACGATGACACATCCAGTCGGGTTTTATTATATACCTATTATATACCTACCCTACGTGTGTACGCGGACAAGTGGTTGTGTACGGCAGCTTTTGCCGCAGTTAATATCGCGTGTGTATATTATTATAGATATTATAATAATATATACGTTCTAGTTTACGGGATATGTTTTTTTTTCCCCGGACTCTGAACGTTTTTAAGAAATAAATATAATTTCTTATCTTCCGCTCTGGACGCCACTTGTAGCCATAAATTCAAATCGGCTTTGGTATAATATAGCTCTTATTATATACTTATATATGGGACCGTGCTCAATCCGTACCAAATGTTTTACTTCGATTATAATACATATATTATTGTGAATGTGTTAAAGCGACATAGAAGACCCATTTTATACCCTGCAGCAGGCCTATAAGCAAAATCTACAAATCATGTTTCATTCATTATGTACTGCTGCAAGTACCTACTATACGTTTGACAACCGTACATTAAATTATATATATTTCAGTAAGAAACAGACGCGCAGTTTCCGGACGCGTACGACTTATACACGAAGTCCGAACGTGTTGGATGTTATAGTGATTCGCATATTATCGCATGCCGCATCGGCCGTTTTCATTTTATAAACGTGTCACCGAACGAACGAAATGTACATCGTACATAACAATAGAGACAAAGACGATCGATTTATCATCTCGTTTCTCTGGTCTTAGGATCAATTTTAAATTTCTATACGGTACGCGTAAATACGCATTTGGCCATTGTTTACTACACACACACATGTATAATACTAAGCGCAGTGTACGAGCAGCCCTGTGTGCCTGCACGTGTGACAAGTCGGGACTCGGGACGTCTTGCTGCTCCAATAACTACAGCCGCCAAACGAAAAATGTGTGTGTTTTTTTTTTCACCAACTTAAATTGTACTCGGGCACACTGCGGGAATACTATATGGTATTATTTTAACTGTTTCACGTGAAACCCGTACAGCATATAAATGTATACGTTATATACATATAATAAAATAATAATGCAGTGTCCGAGTGCGGTCCGACCTTTTCTGTATAGGACAATACAACACAATAATATAATGTATATAGTAATATATCCGCCCTACATCGCATTATCCTTATGCTACAAAACTTATATACACCAGGTACACCCACCTACCTACTATTATTATACGTGCACGTGAAATGCGAAAGAACGCGCGTTTTATACCATATCGCCAGCAATTTCGAATACATTAATAATATTGTCAAACATGTTATTATTATATTACATCCCTTTCTATACGGACGCGTCGTGTTCGTATTGTGCGTTTCTTTGTCGCCGCTCACCATTGTGACGGGTATACTGTGCAGCGTGTTATTTTGTTTCCCGTCGTTTATTACTTTTCTTGGATTTCGCGCCTTGCCGTACAACAACAACATCGTATCGACGACGTTCACCTGAAAATTGAAATTCCTATATATAAAATAAACGTCGACCGCGACGGTCCTACCATACCACCTTTTATTCGTACTTATACTACCAGACTACCAGTGTGTAATACATAACATGTTATACGATGACTTCCACGGTTGGCACACACCTAAGTAACCTATTATTAAGTACGTAATATATACAATACACGATATAATTAGTACACACGTACTATCTTATGTATAGTTTATACTTAATAGACTTGCATCATAATATTTAGGGCAGAGGATTTTCGCAGCTACTACAATTGACTTTGAGTACACATTTTAGTGTACATCACTTGTATCGACTTATAGAGATAGTCCGTATCTTATTTTTCTTTTGTACCTAGGCGGAGATCAAGATTCTGCAGTGGCACTAGCTGTTTGTTTCTCTGCCCTAATCATATAACAGTCATAATATATTCGTATATTATACTACTATACGTTATACAAGCCGTCGATCAATGTGCGTATAGTATATTATATACAAAGAAAGTGGCACATAGATAAATTTCAAGATCATATGCAGTCAACAAAAGTTTTATCATACCTCTATTTTTATATATATATATATATAAAAATCGTTTTCACTGCTTTCGACAAAACGTCTATTTACATAAGTAGTCCACAATAATAAATTATTATAACATAATATACATATTAAGGTTATAATATATGCGTCTACATATAATATCAGTTATTTACCCATTTCTTCTCAATAGCGCGTGAAATTGCATTATTTAGTAATCCGTCTAGTCTTCTGTGAATTACTATATTATATTACTTATACATACAAACGCAAACTGTGCCTATATAATATAGGTGTATAGTATACATTGATAATTGAATATTGATCTGTGTATAGATATAGTTTACTTGTATTTTCTCTCTTCATATATTTTTATTAAACATTTTATTTCTAAATAATAAATGATATCTGCAGTACCTGCATGTATAAACAGATATCTTCAGTCGTTTGAACGCGTAAAAATGTAATGTGAACAAAGCTCTATGATTCTTATATAAGATTTAACAGTTATTAACAATTTTCAATTTTATTAGTGTTTTTATTTAATTGTTATAACCAATTCAACATTTTATGGACTCGGCATTAAAAAAATGTGATTATTTTCATTATTATTCGTTAAAATTTATACTTATATCTATATAAAATGTGATATGAACACCAAAATGAAAACTATTCAACATTTCAACTCCAAAATTCAAAACATACTAATAGAAAATAATAATGAT
>VUJU01001446.1:0-57141 GCA_009835225.1 Aphis craccivora | reverse complement strand
AATGCCAATTATAGACTACTTTGAGGGCACTTGGATTGGCCGTTTGCATCGTAGAGGTCAAAGAAGAGATCCGATCATCCCCATTAGTGTATGGAATTGTTATGATTTAGTAGCGGCAGACCTTCCACGAACTAATAATTCAGTTGAAGGATGGCACAATTGTTTTTCGTCTACACTTAATTCATCTAAACATCCATCAATTTGGAGATTTATACATGCACTCCAAAAAGAAGAAAGTATTAATACTTTAAAAATTCAGCAGTATATCGCGGATCAAGAACCACCATCAAAAAAAATTTATAAAAATAAAAGTGAAAATTTAAAAAAAATATGTGCAGATTATAATAACCGTACAACAATTGATTATCTTCGTGGTGTTGCATACAATTTTCAATTGCAAGTATAAAAACTATGTATCTTAATATTATTGACATCCACAAACGTGGAAAAATACTTAACATTGTACCTATTTTATTTTTTATGTATTTTTACTTATTAGTATATTATTATTATTATTAATATTATTTATTTATTGCTATTTAATATTATGTATTTATGTGAATATACGAACAATGTATGCACGAACAATTTTTGTATTCGAACAATTTCCAGGCGAACAGTAGACGCGCGAGCAACTGTCGCGCGAACTATTTTTGGCGAACAATTGACGCATATCCTTATCATTTACGTTATTTTATCAAATAATTAATATATTTCATAACTGCATAATAATTTGAATGTTTGATATTTACTTTAAAACCAGTTGGTATGAATTTATATAAATTTATTATTTTTTGAGTTAAATTTATTTTTAATATTTTAATTTTATTTATTTAACACTGTATACTGTTTTTTCTTATTTATTATAAGTAAGCACACAAATATTAATGTATTGTATTTTAAACTGCCAACAACTAACTTCAATACCTACCCAAATTAATTTTTAGATGGTTTGGATATTCTAAACGATTTTTAGAGAATATGACTAATGATCATGGTCGCCCATGACAGAGCACTTGCTCTACACTGTTAGTCTGGTAAATCTTTTTTATAGTGAAATATTACAATATGACCTTGATTTGACAGTATTATTAAAAATTGAAATATATTAATTATCTAATCAGTACACTAAAATCATTAGGTAGTCTATTTACAATCTTGCCAGATAGAAAACTAAGAACTTTTGACAACAAAATATGGGACTATTTATAATAAAATGTAATTAGCGATGTATGTATTGATATTAGAACAAATAAACGGGAAATAAATTTCAATAAAGGACTACTACAGAAAACTATAGGTTTATCTAATTTCTAGCTAAATAATAGTAAAAAAAAAAAAACCAATACTGCGGTCAGGACTTTTAAGTAACGGAGAAAAAGAAATAATATGAGGCCCATAACTAGATTTTTATAAGAAATCATAAAGAAAGAAGTAGACATAGTAAAATAAGATTTTAAAACATTAGTAGTGCAGAAATAGAAAAAAAATACTTGAATAACAAAATGGACAATAAAGTTTTAGTTGAAAAAAGAAATAAACCAACAATTTAGAATAATTTAATACTATAAATTCTGTAAGCTCGTAAACATTATTTATCATAACATATTGATAAGAATTATGTTGATGTATCATTAACTTGTATTAACTATATTTTAAATTCTGAACAGAGTAATGAATGTATTGATTTTACAATGTTGTGTGTGTTTTTTGTTTTTTTTTTTGTCTGTCACCACGTTTTGGAGCAGTAAAATTGCTTCGATTTTAAAAAGTGAGCCCTGTTTCTGATAGTAAAGTGAATCTAGTTGGTACTTTTGGAGGTCAAGTAAAAAAACTTCCCAATAGCTTTCAAAAGTGTCGGGAAAACCCCTAAAAAGTAATAGAAAAACGAGAATTTTTACGCAAAATCAGTTTTTGACAAAATCAATTTTTTTTATATGGTTGTAATTCAAAAAATAATCACTATAAATACTTGAAATTTCCAATAAATATTTATGTTAGTGTTATCTATATACACTATACAGTTAAATTTTCAGTTGACTTTTTTTGAGTTATTTATAGATCAATGAAATTTTCGATTTTTTGAGAAATTTTTTTTGAAGTGTCGATAAAAAATTTTGGATGACCAAAAAGTGTTGAAAATTTAATACAAGGTTCCTTTTAAGTTGTTCTTGTTGTAGCTAAAAAAAATTAAAAATCGTTAGACACATTTTTTTTTTATATATATAAGCGTTTATAATTCAAATTTTTACGAAATCTGTCGAAAACACGAAAATGTGCAAGTAATTTTGAAGTTGAAAAATCATAAAATTGTTTGTGTAATTAACTAAGGATTAAAAATACAACACTAAGTTTTTTATAAGTTTTCCTTCAAGTAACTATAGAGAAATTATTTTTCATCATTATAGGAAAAATTTTAAATGCGTTTGAATTTTAAATTTTTAGGAAAAAGCGTAATGATAACGATTTATCCTCAAACGATTTTAAATATTTATTATTATTCAAAAAGTATAAGTCGTAGGTACTTGAAAATTTTACCAGTTATTAAGATTGAATAAGACGTGATTTAAATTTCAAAATACTTTGTCTTTTTTTGAGCTATTAATAGACAACTGAAATTTTTTATTTTTCTAAAAAAATTTTTTTGAAGTGTTGACAAAATAAAAATACTTGAAAATTTAATACAAAGTTCCTCATAAATTATTCTTATAGTGATTAAATAATTATAAGAATACATAGGCACAATTTTTTTTTTTATTATCATTTGAAGTTCAAATATTGACAAAAATTCGTCAAAACAGTAGTAAATATTTGCAAATTATTTTGTAGGTGTAATTCATAAAAATTTTTGTATAAGTAGCTAAGAGTTGAAAATTTAATACAAGGTTTTTCATAAGTTTAGCTTAGAATAATTATAAAAGAACTTAAATTTTGATTTATTCAATGCATTAAAACATAAACCACCTTTTTCACCAACCACTGGAAATTATATATTAGGTTGACAAATCATCTTCGTTCAGAATTGTTTTTCGTATACAATGATAACTATCATTAGATTCAAATTTAACACTCCTATAATATATAATAATGATCCACACGGCACTTAATGTACAGCAGAGTGGTAAACACTTGCCCGCTTTTTATATTTTAACATAACAATTTGTTATTTTATCGATATTTATATTTTTTAAGTTGAGATTTTTAATATTTAATTTAAAAATATATGAATAATTTTCACTTATTGTGTTCATTAATCAACAATCGGATCAAAGTTAGACTAAACATTTAATTTTCTAAATAAAATAATATGTATATATATATATATATTTACATTTTAAATAAATTTTATTTTTTGAATATTTTCCCGTTACTAATTGTAATGATTGCATATAAAATAACATGTAAATTTATTTTTTAATTGTGTTTATCTTCCTGTCGAAGAATATAAAATTCTAAATAAGTAAAAATATTTTTTATTCCATGATAACTGCTTACTGTTATAAAACATAATTAAATTATAAGAAACCTGTAATAGTCTTAGAAAAAAAGATATAACTATCTTTAAACATCTCCCAGTAACTACTTAGAGTCAATACTAAAAACTTTACCAGGCCAATATTGGATTATAATATTTAAAACGAATATTATGAAATTCACTTATTTAATATTAAATACATAAGAAAACGATTTTTAATCTATTAATAAGTTTTAATCTAATATACAATTTTAAAAATATGTTGGTCTCATAATATAGAAATTACATAAAAAAAAAAAACAAACGATGGGTGTTCCATGTTTTACAATTATGTAAAGAAATTTGATTTTCCAAGAAAATTTATCTATATTATTTTAAACCATTTTTTTACATTTTATGACAATATATACGATCACATTTTATTACATTAGTGCACTATCCTATTGAACGAACTCAAAGTACCATTATCAATTCATTATGATACTATAACTGAATACTTAAACTCGTAAATTATGTTATTTTAATCCATTTTTATAAACTATGAATTATATAGAAATAAAATGTAAAGGTTATAAAAATAACTGATCAGTTCCTATCTAATGTGTAAATAAAATTAGATTATCATTCAGATATTATTAATTTAATTTATTATATTAATAAATATATAGTTAACTCTTGATGGTAACTCAAACATTGATACCTCAACATTTTCGATATCTCTAAAAAATAAAATTCTCCTTGAAACAACAATAAAACTTTATATTTAAATAATCGTATAATCTAACAATCTATGGAATCTATTAAATATTGAGAAATTTTAATTTGGATTTCATTAAAGTACAATCTAGATCCAATTTTCTAACTAAAATTACTCTCAACAATTAAAATCAAAGAAATGTACCGACAATTTATATTGTAAGTGCTCATATACACACAAAAAACACACATCATTGTAAAATCAATACAATCATCGTTATGCTCAGAATCTACAATGGATGCTCGTAATATTATAACTGGCAGTTAGTCAAGTTTCTCATTTATTATTAAAATAATTAAATAAGTAAAACAAAACTGATGAGAAAAATAATTATCATTAATTAAAATAGATTCAAAACCAAAAAAAAAAACAAAAAAAATCACAAGGATTCACTAAAATATAAAAATATTTATGCATGTATAATTATCATCTCGTTGACAAATCGTCAAAAAATAATTAACTCATTTTAAAAGAACATTGTCAAATACATTACTATTACATAATATTATATTGATTAGGTATTGCACCATTACATCAATACATAAATATTACAGACAAGCATAGTAAAAGTAATATTTTCATAAAATAATTTTTTCAATTGTTTTATGTTATTAAAAAAACCTTTGCAGATATGAACAATTATCTAGCTATTATGGTACCTTTGGCTTGGTAAAAGCCCGTGAGCTTTTAGAATATAATCTACAGGCGGCATTATAATATGTATGGCCATTAAAAGACCATAGCAATCTCAGCTTAGTCCTCTACATTTAAACACCACACGGATTTAAACCACAAGTTATACCATTCGCACAAAAACTTTTTGGTCCGCCAATTATAAATGATCAAATTTCACTGAAAGTTTTGATTAACCATGACCATGACCATAATCTGTTCAAATACTTGTATTGTATTTATTTAAAACAAGTCAAATAATAAAATTATTATTTAACAGTAAAGTAGGTAGGTAATAGGTATTCGCTATGTTTAATTGTGGGTGTTGTGCTGTTGTATGTACCCCTTCATTTTTTTAATCTCTCGAGAATATATTTATATTAATATTAGTACTGTACAGTAGATTGAATAAATTTTCGAATTTATCATATTATAAACATTTCATTGTTTTAAAAGTATAGCGGATCATATTAATATCATAAATTATTATTACCTACTAAGTTTTGAGTCTATGTCAACTTACCGTTTAATAATTTAATTCATTCTCTAGTATAAATACGAAATAATGTTTTTAAATTTTAATTAAGTAAATATATTTGTCAAAAATACTCATATTGATCTATATTCTATATCAAAAAACATTTTATTTGTTTAGGTAGGGTTAATATGAAACAGTTATATTGCGAAAATTTCGTACATATTAGTAAATTACAATAAATATAATAAAAATATTTACTTTTAGTATTACGCATAATAATAATAAGTATAATCATGTGATATCATTAAAAAATCTAGTTATAACCATTAAATCAATATTTTCATGCTTAGATAGATTACAAATTTTAAGTCATATCTGATAGATACAACGTTGAAGTAAGGGTACTTAATGTATCCAATTATATTGAAATAAAATTTATATGAACGAAATGGTCTTGGGCATTTTCGAAACTCGTGTAATGTTGTCGAAATGAATACGGATCATGGATCCAACTATTTCTGGCTTCTCAAATACTTAAAGTGTTCATATTGTACTTTTGTACACAAAAACTAATATGTTTCAAAATAATATTACAAAGTTGCAAAAGCGCCTGTTAAATGTCTCTATGTCAAATCATACACGTTGGTAAACTTTGGTTATTGAAACTTAAGTTTGAACGGTATTTGAATTTCTGTTTCAAACCTCAAGTATGCGCAAATCAACATTCAAATTTACACAGTAGCTATGGGTTAATAATGTTAATATACATAAAAAAAAATTTTCACCTAATACATTAAATTAATATAATAACGATTGATGAAATTTAAAAAGTAAAATGAAACTTTTTAAATTGTCTACAATAGTATTTTTTATTTTTACTTAAATGATACACTGCTTCTACTAAATATCGTTTATTATTTTTATTCATTTAATACTATATATATATAATATATATATTTATTTATTTGCTTACGATATTTTACTTGTATTAAGTGAAAAGGTATATAATCAACTGTTTAGTCTCCACTTATCATACCAGACCTAGAAATTGTACCCAAAATACTACGATTATTTTCCGAATCAATAATTGGCATTTTTTAAAAAACAACAACAACCATAATCGATATAGTATTAAATAGTTTATAGGTAATAGGTACGCAAAATATATGAAGCTATCTTTGTAAATGAAAAACGTCTGTTGTTTTCTACACATTTTTCATGCCAACTAAAACCGTTTGAATCGATATGTATCAATCTGTATTACTACTACTATTGTGTATTACTATTACGGTCCAATCGTTAGAAATAAACTGTACAAAATGAAATTGTTAAGGATTTTTTTTTTCTATTTCAGCGTCCAAACCAACATTAAAGTACAAGTTCATCGGTCATTTGTTGAAACCCGGTCCTGACGTTTCGCTCAAGTGCATTGCGTTTGGCACACCAACACCTCACATCACCTGGAAGTTCGACGGTAACGACGTGCCTCTTTCACAGATGTAAGGAAAATAATATTATCTTTCAAGCACTAAAACACTATTTTATCTTAAATAAATTTCGCACATAATTATGTGTACAGGACACAGGTGCATCACTTGATAAATTGATGTTATCGAACGTACATTTGTACATTGCATTTTAAATTCACCCGTAATATACAATCTGTAATATGCGTTATATTAGATATTTATAGTATACAAATATATTACAAGGTAACGTGGTGTTTAGTATACACTATTATTATGTATGGCTTACGTATGAATATGTTTACGATTATTTTGTTATACAGGCGGATATCGGTTAGTCAGTATGTCACAGAAATCGGAGATGTCGTCAGTCATTTCAATATCACTAAAGTTCAAGTGGAAGATGGAGGTTTATACGAATGCATTGTTTCCAACCGAGCAGGACAAGTATCACATTCGGCAAAAATACAAGTTTATGGTTTGTACATTTTTAAACTTTTTATATACAATTAGGTACAATATAGTCATTAAAAATTAAAAAAGCAAAATTTTCCAAATTTTATCTCACTAAAATCCATCGTATTACACAATATTGATTTTCGTATAGATTAATATTAAATATATATATTATATAAACTTTTGAAATATTTTTTCTGTTTAAAATAAATGATAATATATATTTCAACGTCATCGTTGAAACCCCGACATATTCTACTAGGAATTTCAAATAGAAATAGAAATTTAATTTTAAAAAAATATGTAGGCCCGTATATATTCTTCATGAAGCAAGTATGAAAGCTGTTTGATAACTTTAAGAGTTTGAGTGTGTAATAGAATATAGTAATTTCTATTACCTTTGTATAACAATGCAAATATTTCAAAAGTGCACTGAGATGGAATATATTTACGAATGCATGTTTCCGTCTATTTATAACGTCTGTGTAGAGTTATTTGATTCAAAATTTTAATATAATATTGTAATACAATAATATGATACCTATACAATTAATCTAAAAAATATATTATATTCATCTAGTATGATTAAAAATAGGTACAGAAAATGATTGATCTATAAAATATATACATGTGAACTGCTTTAAGTCATAAATATATAAATTAAACATTTAGCAACAAACGGGGAAGACAATTATATTTAGAAAATATCCATAAAATATGCACTCAAATTTAAATACAAAATTTTTTGATCTAACAAAATAAATCACTTACAATTATGATTAATTAATATATTTAAAAGATAACCTTTTATATTGATATTATTATTCGTAATCTTATATAAGCACACTTATAGATGATATATACATTTTAAAAATTATATATAGAATGCAATTTTACAAAAATATATATATATACTACTGTTTGAAATAATATTATTATATTAAATTATTGAAATTATAGTGGGAACACATGGTTTGCGCACATTTACTACAATTACAACTCATTTGCGCACATTTTTACAACTCGATTGCGCACAGATTATTTCTAGTGTAATCATTGGTTTGCGCACACATTTTTCTTTCCTTAGGTTAGGTTAGTTTCCTGACTTAGGACTGTCAGTGAATATTTTAACTTCACTGGTATGGTTAAAAATGTATTTTTGGTGTGATATGTGTTAAAAAATATGTACCTACAATTAATTTTTATTGTAGCGGTCATTTATTTATGTTTATTTTAATTAGGTAGGTACCTACTTATTTTAAAGATTTAATTAACTGTAGTAAATTTATAAATATTAATTTTTATCTCCGCGATTATTGATAACTGTGTTGCATACTTTTGTATTTCAAATTTCAAAAAACCAACAAAAAAAACCAAAATTCAAAAATAGAACTTTTGTTTCAAAGGCTAAAGCCCATTTTTATCCATCGGCTCAGAGCTCTAGTGAAAATAAAATTTTTGAAAAACTCCATTAAATTTATTAATTATTTTGATACTCTGCAAGCATAACAATTAAATTAAAAATAAACAAAAAAAATAATTGATGAATATGAATGATTATACCCGATTTAAATCACAAATTACTTACAATTAGGTCTATACTATAATATACTAATTACTTATTTATTTAAATAGTACCTATAACTTAATTACACAATTTTTTAAATTAAGGAAACAAACTACTCATTTAAAATTCCTTCTTCAATAGTATTATCACATCCATATTTAATGATTTATATCTTAAACAAATTACAATGATATACAAATAACTTGCAGTATTAAATATTAAGGTCGTTTAAACGAGAAATTAATCGACTTATTTATATAAAATATATATATATATATACATAATAAATAATAAAATAAAACAATTCTTGTTTCTACGGTTGAAAATATTTTTCTATGATAAGTGCCATCATCAATAAATTATCAGAAATAGAGGTGATAGGTAATAGTTTCTAATGTTTGTTTAAAAATATATTTTGTTTTTATATTATACAAAGACTTGAAAAAATTTGTTTAAGTTCAAATTATTACTTTATATATTAATAATAAAATTAAAATTAAACAAATTGAAGTTTTAAATGTATTAAAACGGAAAACGAAAATAATTTATTTTTAAATCATTAAACCAAACATTAAACGATTTGTTCAACTAAAAATTATAAATATCATTAAATAAAACGTAGGTAACTTTAATCAAATAAATGAAAATATGATACCAATTACATTAACATAGTATTATAGATATGTTTTGAACTTAAACGACGATATTACCATATCAAATCTACTTTGATTTTAAAATATTTCCTATTTTATCTCTACTCTTGTCATCACTTTCCTCGAAATCTTCTACCCTTAATTAAACATTTCATTTTCTTAAAATCGACGACAAAAATTATATGATATTTAATTAAAGACACTAGAAACACTAATTTTAGATAATTATTTTCATCATATTCATATTAATATGAAACAGGTAGTTTTTTACTGTAATTATAATATATATTATAACTACTATATAAGTAATATACGACAAGTCAAACATAAATAACCATAATATTATATAAAATTATGCATTACAAAGAAATTATCTCACAAATATTCGCCTGATGTCAGCCATAAAATAAATCTATCTAAATTTATAATTTTTTTACATTGAATACATCATTTATTTTTTGTCAATAGATAGAAAAATAATTTAATAGTATTCATAATCAACGTTACTCATAAAATATATATAATTCCTAGTTGTTGTATTATTATATATTCGATCTGTTAGAAATTATAATCATTGGAATCTGCAGAGCTATAACTGAATTTAACGAGTGTTATAGATTTGGGGATGAACGTTATTAATTTGGCGGTTCTTAAATGTTCCCCAGATATTGTCATTGTTCTCGACTACTATTCTTGAGCCAAAGCCAAAATATAAATCTGTCTCATATCCTCATCCGCGGCCAACCCGAAACGTGTTTTTTCAGTAACACAAACCTATTTTCGTACTTTGGAAACTTTGTTTTAAAATGTTTACACTTTATGAGTATTATACATTGAATTTGTTTGTACAATCATTATAGGTCATTTGAAGGCAATAACAGCTGAAAACGTATTCGTTATGTATATGAGTGGATAAAATTTGCAGATGTTATACTATCATTAGTTTAGAGCTACAGAAAAATATGAGTTAAGCACTATATTCCACTAACGTATAAGAAAGGCGTAAAAAAAAAATTCTATGTTTTTCTTGTGGCTCGCGCAGGACTTTCGGTTTCACGCCCCGTACAAGTGTACAGCATTGTTTGAGTTTCAAGCGAGCCGTCCTCGAGCACCTGGCAAAATGATGTAACAGTCTACTATTATTATAGTGGCCGTGTGTCATTCTATATCCTACCCCCACGACCAGAGGATTGTTGAACGGAATTCAACCCGAAAAGTACCGTCGCATGCGTATTATGTAATAACGTATTATATATTAACCGGTGCAATTAAACTGCACACTCTAAATCCGCGACCCGGCCCCATTAAACCGGCTGATGAACTCCTCCGCGTTTTTAGTACATAGCACACACGTACACTTTGGGTGTGCATGTGTGTGTGTGTGTGTGTGTATGGGCGCTTGTTCGCAAAAGCAATTAAACGTTGTATTTTACGTATGAACGCGCTGTTAAAAGTGACACTGCCGAGGATTACAGATTCATATTTGTCCGGAAACTGGATTTTATTTTCGCTGTGCGTTTTAATTGATTACCGGGGTTAATACCCATGCGACCTAAAGCATAAAATTAAAATATAACTTAATGTGGGTAAAACCAAATTGAAGTTGTAGGTTTTTACCTGTAACGACTATTATAATAGTCTTGCTGTATCACATACGTAGTAATAAATTAGTCTGTAATTTTAAACTTACGCACTGTTATTGTTTGTCTAAAATGTTAAATTACACGTTATTTTTCGACATAATATTTAGTGGTAAATTCGTTAACATAATATTTATTCGTGCTAATGGCTAAATTAATGTTTTTTTTTTAAATCAAAACTTGTGTAATTTATCATAGTAGTACCTAAATATAATAATTACTTTGTAACTTAATAAGCTTTCGGATGTAACACTAAAAACATTTATAAAAATTATCAGGCTATACAATAAATCAGACTTGGGTTAAATAATATACCTACTTACAAAAAAAAATCATTTTTTTTTTTTTTTTTTGCAAACATTTCAATAATATTTGAATTTTGTTCAACAAACATTTAAATTTGAATAAAATATATTTTTTCCTTTGTTTTAATTTTAGAATACTGGAACACTTGACGGGCATTTAAGACGTTCCTGAATATTTTATAGGAAATCTATAAACCCATAATGTCGAGTGTTTGTAAATTTCTAAATACTTTTGAATAAAGTACCTAAATATTTATGTTTATAGCTAGGTAGGTAGTATAAGTATATTGAATATTTTGGAATAATTTCGATGACTGTTTCGTAACAAAAATAAGAGAAATGTCTGTGATTGACATTAGTGAACAAAAAAAAAACTTTATATATTTTATAATATTCACACAACGTCGACACGTGACAGTTACAAACACCAATGTTGGCAGTCACTTAGTAAGCTCGATACGCCACGTACTTAAATATATCTATTTATTTGAACGACTCACCCAACAACTGCCAACGATTTAGATATATGTCAACCACAATCAATGATGACTGGCAGTATTTGCCGACTTTCTGGAATATTCATATTAAAATATCTTACAATAACGCAAACATCGTTCGATACAACATAAAACATAACGATTGTCATAACATTTGTGTTGCGTACCTATTCATTTCATATTTGACACTACACGTTCTGAACCATAGTTATCACATAAATTAAAAATTAAAGTATTATTATTATTAGAAGTAGTCATTATTATCATAATCAGTGTCATTGTTATTGTTGTTTTGTTCGTAAGTCGTTTTACATAGGCCCGTGACACAAACATATTTCAACTAGAAATATGCGTTTTTTTTCTAATGTGGACGTGCGCTTTGGGAATATTTACAATTCTGAAATTCAACAAACTGGCATCGTTAAAGTTAAAGCAATATTGTTGAAACTGTACTGTATATTATACGATATAACGTGTAAAAAACAACCACTACATAAATTTATTGCTGTTTCCGTTATCTATTTTGAACTGATCCACCTCATCCGACAAACTGTAATCAAGTCAAAGCTACCAAATTAATAAGTAATTTTAACACATTTGCATTCAATAAATATTAGTAAAACCAATGAAAATCTATAACTTAATTTTACACAACAGATACTCACATATTATATCAAATATAAAAATCAAAATTAATACACATTTAAAAAAAAAAAAATTAAAACTTGTATAATAAGCTTACTAAACTGAGTTTTATTCAAAATTACCTGATAATTTTATAAGTGACATCGTATTAAATTATAATTTTAGGTTTTATTAAAGTAATAAATAACTCATTAGTCTTGTTTTTGAGTTTTTATCATACTATCTCAGATCTGGTGTACCTATTAATATATTATAATATGGTTTATTATTATTTTTTTTTTTTTGAGTTGGGGGTGAGAGCTTAATAAGAATATGGTCATTTATAATTTACAATTATTCAAATTATTTTTAAATAATAATACGTATATTATATTAGACATTGTAAAGATAATATATAACAGTTATTTAATTATATAAATGTTTTTTAATTTATTTAGGTATCGTTAAGTATAATAAATTGCATGATTAAAATGTACGTACGATATTATGAAAACCGTGTGTATTTCAGGTGATCCGGTAGCCAAGAAAACTCCTAAAATAATTGCACGAGCTGGTCAACAACTGCAAATGACCTGCCCAATATCTGGGTATCCAATTTTCAACATCAATTGGGAAAAAGGTATGAAAAAAAAAATAGGATATGAACCAATATTTTTACAGATTTGTTGTAGATAAACTAGTATTGTAATATTGTATTCTTTTATTTTTTAAGTATCTAAGTATCGGTTAAAATCTACTAAACACTAATATATCAATATACACAAAAAATTTATATGAACTACGTAATATCAAAGTATAGAATAGGTTACTGAAATGAAAATTATTACTGATATTTAATAACTGATGAAAGATAAAAGTGAAAAGTTTTCAAGTTTAATATTTTTATATTATTGATGCATTATTAACAAGAACTTTATATTAAAATTTACTGTTTTCGAATAAACTTTTATTCGACCTTCCATTTCTTTTTCGATAAACTTAAAAAGCAATATAGATGCCATCATATATTTTTAAACGCTCACAACAGTCCAAAACGTACTATTTTCTTTTTCCAATTTTTAGTACTTATTGGATATTGATAGATTATTGAATGATAACAGAATTATGGTAATTGAACAAAAAAAAATTGTAATATCTTAGTAAATGTGTTTTTGTTATAACCAGTAAGTAATATTGTATTTTAATGTATACAATTTAAGACTTTAATTTATTAGTTGTTCTAAAATGTATCTATTACATCCAATCATCCAATGATGCATTTTTACAAACACATTTCGCCATTTTTTTTTTTTAATTAACCAATTATTTAATATGAAAGAAAGGTACTTACTACGCTTTCGTATAATTTTAAAAACGTTCATTTTGGCTATTTTTTAAATAGTGTTTTTTTTTTTATTTTTTTTTTTTAAATAAATAAGTGCTTTAGACAGAATATAATGGCAACATTTGATTTCCAGCATTTTTTTTCTATAAGAATTGACATAAAACTTTAAAATTTTTGTCAATTTTAGGAAATAGTATTTTTTGGATCATCATCTCACAAAATATTGTTACCTAAATTTATATTAAAACTTTATTTCCAATATTCGATTTTGATGTATTTCTTTATTCTTTATACGTGTTAGTCTAAAAATTAATGACTTTAAATTTCAGAATTAGAGAAAAATTGGAAAACAGTAATTCTATATAGGAATTATAATAATTATATTATATGATTTTCAGCAGTGAGTAATTTTGAATTTAAAAGTTTTAATACAGCAATATATTATATTAAATGTGTGGCCATGAAGTTATTTGACGATTTATACTAGAAACTTTCTATTTTTATCTATTCACATAAATCCAGCATTAACTTTAATTTAATGTTATTAAACCTCGACAAAGTTTAAATTTTGCGATGTAAACTCAGACATTATATACGTTATCTAATGAGTTTTTCAAAATTGTCTAAACTGATTAACAATATACCACAAGTTAATGGCAGGGTGATATGTCAAAGAATATTTTTTTTGTCATTAAATCTAATTTTTAACATGTCATTAGTACATATTTTTTTTCTAAATATTACCCAAAGTCATTAAACATCATTATTAGATTAAGCACTAAACCTCTCACTGAAAACATCATAAGGGTTTCAGCTTTTAAATTTACTCATAGCGTATTTTTTCCTGTATCATCAATCACAGTTTTAAAGTTCAATCAACTATTTATCTCACTCTTTAAGTGATCAACGTATTTTATTTAAGTTTATAATATAGTACTTTATGATCTATTTTAAACATTTCATAATTTTAGTTATAAATTTATAATACACAAATGGAAAAGAAAATGTGCACTGCATATTATAAGAATTTGAGTTAAAAAAAGCCAAATTTCATCATAATATATAATTTATGTAGTACATTAAAATGCAATAAATTGTAATCAAAATTTAGCATCCTATTCAATTAAGAATAACTAATTTATCATCTTTGGTCATTTTTTTTTATTATTATTGAAATACATTATTTGATAAAATTTACAGTCATTTCATAATAGATAATAATCATAAATTTAAAATTATTGATATAGAGTAACTACTTGCAAATAACAATCAACCGATCAATATTGTCTTAATCTATGTATAGTTACAATTATTTGTGTTGTAAATTACTTTATTAGGTTATACAAAAAAACTTATCTAGTTTTAGTAAAGATAATTTAATTTAAAATATCCTATCAATTGTATGTTTTAACATCATGTACAGATTAAAATAAATGTCTAAACATGATAAATGTAACTATTTAAAATCATACGAAATTTTGTATAAATTTATAATATTATAGATGTAACAAATCCATAGAATAATTTATTTATAAATTATAATTTACAACGATGACGTAAAAATTAAAAAATAATAATTTGAATGTTATAAAGTATAAAAACAAAATATGAATTAATATCATAGGTAATAGATTGTAAATTGTTCAAAAACTGATGAGGTTTGGTTAAAGATTGACTAGGTAGTGATTAATTCAATATTAACAGATGATAAATTATATAATTTAAAATTAAAATATTAGCTAATAATGGTGGATGTCCGAACAAACCAAGACTATAGAATTTTTATAAATAAAAGCATTTTTTTTTTTTACCCACGGTGCATTTATTGTACGTAGAAATATGTTCATAAATAATGTACGTCGTATACCTACGCGCTTTGAGTATACTGAAATACTTGAAGTAATTAAGTAGTATACATATCAGTGTGGGTATTATACGAAAATTGTCTTTATTGTTGTTCCCGTAGGGTGAGTTGCGTTATATAACAACAAGCCAACAGTATCCCCACTCGACGTCTACTTTATGTAAGTCTGGGTTTCTAATTATAGCCCGGAGGTTCATCAAAACACTCCGGCTATCACACTACGAGCCCCCACTCTTTTCCACACACAAAGCTAGGTCCATCGGTACGGAAAACTGGTCATTTAAATATGTTATGAGTACCTCGTATCGACCCCACGCGTGTTTGTTCTGTTTTGTATCACTTTAAAAAATAAAAACGTACAGACTCATACACCCACGTGTTCGATAAATTTTTAAGAGAAGAGATTACAAATAATGTTTTTTTTTCCTCCCCACATCCCACCGTGTAGACTAAACTAAATTATAAGGTACACGGGAGTGCCCATTGTGCGCGTTGTCTCTCGAAGTGCATAGATTGATATATATATATATATATATTTATTTATTTTTACCCTTCACATTGTTCAGTTTCTATTCGAGATTTTCTAATGGTATTGTTTTCCGGCAACAACATTGTACCGGTACATTACAAACAATAGGAGGTGCTTAGAAAAATAGCATACGGAAAAAGAGAGGCTCAATGTATATTATGTATAGCTTCCCGTGCACGACTCTGACACTGATTTTTTTTCACTTTTCTCCCTCTTCTATTGTTTCATAACTTTTTACTTATATATATAAATATACATGTATGTTTCCATCAGATAATAAGAGGTTACCCGGAGGAAAATTGCTGAACAAAAGACACAAGGTATTTGCAAACGGCTCGATAGTTATCGAAAACGTGCAGAAAAAGTCCGATCAGGGAATGTACTACTGCGAGGCTAGCAACGACAAACATGTGGTCCGAGCTTCGGTTGAAGTGATTGTAATAGGTAAGAATATATGCAACGAGTCTAATTATTATTATAATTAACAATGTTCAATTTATTTCGGATAGTTTAGGTTTTTTCACGAAGATTTAAACTGTCATTATGGAAATCGGAAAATAAATAAATTAATGGCTTTTTTAAAATTATTATTACTATTATTAACTACTCAAAAGGTGGATATTAATTAATCGCTGTGCAGATTTTAATTGATGTAACAGGGCTAATACAAATTTGCGCGTTCAATCGATTTAAAAATTTAACCAACCGATAACTAATCACTGTCGACATAATTATACATGTCGTTATAATAATATATAATTTTAAAATGTCTGATACTGGTAACACGACGAGACAATTTATAATATTTTTCAACCATGAAATTTATATTACGCGCCTTTACAATAATTAAGCAAAATATATAATTGACAACAGTTCATCTGAAAACCCGTATATACCTTATAAGTAGCCAAGTATGAAGTAGATAACTTATACATATAAGATTACCAAAGATCAGTTATTCATTATAATCATATTATTATATTCATATTTTATTTTTAAATATACTAACCAAATTTCATGATGAACAATTAATATCATATCATACGTACATACGACATGATATTAACCAATCAAATTGAATCCAAAGTAACAATTATTATGTTATATTTACTTTTTAATAAATAAGTATAACAATTGATAGTTTACCACCAATGACATTATATATCTTCAAAAGAAATTATGACTGAGGCATAATAAACATTACGAATGATTAAAATATGATAATACTTTAAACAGAGAATTTTATTGTAGTGTTAATCCGACACGCGATAACTGTTGACAAAAGTTATCAATATATTATTATTATTTTATTTTTTTTATATATATGATAGGTGTAGCAAAAAAAAAAATAATATGCTAAACTAACTATATTTTCAATAATACTTATTTATACATTTTAATTTACATTATAATTGGATATCTGGTTTAAAACTTGTGTTAAAGAGATATGTTATATTATTCTACTATGTTTAAATTGTCAATATATTTAAAAAATATTTAAGGTTATTTTAAGGTGGTGATTTATTAAGGTAAACTATTTTCATAATATACTAAATAGCCGTATTTGGAAAAACGATTATCGGCTTTCGCGTTTATAGACCATTAAATATTTACTACGAGTCCTAAATAATAAAAAATATTATGTACTAGCACCTACTACATATGAAAGTTCTAATCATTTCAAATTCAGTGGCGTATGTAATAATTTTTCATGTTTGAAGAGGAAGGGGTTCAGATAATTATTCCCTTACACACTTCAACGAAGAGCTATATCACAAGTGCAACTATCAAGTATCAAGTATGTTCACAGTAATCCCAAATATCCCTAATATATTATATTGGATAACAAGTTACTAAAAACACATTACTCAATGAGACAAACAATTGGCTAGGAAATAGTATGCTGGAAGACTGTTACATAAATTTGTCTATTTTCAATATTGAAAAGGATCTTATTAATTTAACAGCTAAACCTGCTTACGTATAACTAGTGCTAAGCACCTGTATATGAAACACAAACAAAAAATAAAATATTAAATATTAAACGCAATTATTTTACTTATTTTTAAAGTTTGTATCTGACAATTCATTTTCCAAAACTTCCAGAATCGCAACGAGACGCAATAAGTAATAAATTGTTATAAACGTATATGTGATGATTTACAACGCACACCATATCATAAAATTTACACACACGTCATTCATCCAGCTGAGTTTAAATTATACGCAATAGTTTCTCTGTTGAAAAAATGTCGCTCAATTGACAGAAATGGCAGCCGGTTGCTGTGACACGTGCATTTTTAATATTAAAAACAGTTTTAAACTCGCAACTACTCACCAACATGCGTTGTTTTGTGGTTACCAATAATTAATTTCGAAGACCATTAGATTAATGATGTCTGGATCTCTATATACAAAATCGTTTTACCTAGATAGTAGATACTATTATATTATATATATTATAATATTATAAATATATGCAATTATAATATATATTAATTAATTACATATTTTATTCAACAATTGTTTTAGCTCAAAAAACTAATCAATAGTTAAATCTACAGAGTATTGATTATTCCTAACAAAAACATAATAATTAATAAATAATCACAAACATTTTATAAAAAATTAATTTTGGTATCCATCACCACTATTCTCAACTTTACATTTAAAAAAAAAAATCTAACTTTCATTTTCTTCTTCGTATTACTGATCATCGAAAGTATTTGAAATAAACAATGTAAAAAAAAATTTATATTATAATATATCTAGGAATTTAGATCTATGGAGATTGGTACATATTCAAATATTTTTAATTCCGCAGAACTAACATATCATTAAATTATTCGTTAATCGTTGGTATGTTTCAAATAATCCTGAAAAAAAAAGAAAATAGCATTTTTAATAAAAGTTTAATTAATATATAAATAAAAATCCAAATTCTTTGATTTACCATTTAATTAATTAAACACGTATGTAAAAATAGTTTTTTTGTTTATTCTGGTATCAATGACAAATTACAATTAAATAAATCATTATAGTTTGGAGAGATCGATAAAATAAAAAATGAAAAATAATACAAAAATACACACATTTAATTAGTAAGTAATTACGTAAATAAAAATTAGGTACTACTATAGTTTCTAAATTAAAAAGAAATAAACCAACTAAAAATATAGGTACCTATACAATTTTTAGGTTGTATAATTATTGTATAATAAAGACTGTTATAATATGTATTTGCGTTATAAATTAAAATATTTTAATATTCATCCTTATGTATTTAGGGACATATTTTAATATATAAGAATGGTTTTATTGGTTTTAAACAATAATACATGTAAATAATTCACACAATATATATATACACTATTTTATGACTGTTGGTTATAAATAGACAAGACTTGTGTGTTTAAATTTTACTTAGATACTACCTTTAGGTATATACTGTAAAGATAAGTAAATTCAAGTTACACATCATACTAATAACGCAGTACTCAATTCGAATAAAAAATTGACGATTAGCTGAATGTAACACTGAACGAATTTGTTTCCAATTCAAGTAACACTATAAAGCACGCGATCGAAATAAATATATTTTTTACATTTCTATCTCCATTTTAAAAGATAATGGTTGCAGAGCGTAAGCCGTTAAAACTGACTAGCACCAGTTTAAAAAAAAAAAATACCTCATTAGTCGTCAATGGAATGATTTATTTGGCTACCAATATCTTGCAGTTCGTACAACAAATTATTCGTATCTAATGATGCACATTTTTCATCAAAAATGATTAGTGTATTAAGTAAAAATCGAGAATCGATACCGAATAACAATAAATACTCCCATTTTCTAATTGTATAATTTGTATTGATTTGTTCAGATAATATTAAAGCAAAACAAAATAAAAAATTATTATTTATTTATAAAAATATTTAATTTTACATAAATTGAGTATTCGGATCATAATAATAATTATAATACCTAATAATAAGTACTTATTATTATTAAATTCAAAAATATATATGTTACAAAAGAAAAAAAATCATACCTACTCCAAAAGTAATCGTTCAATAAGTTAAACATCAAAAATATGTAGGTATGTAAAAATAATTTGAATTGTTTTCTTTTTTCATATCTGAATAAAAATATCTAAAAATATCTAAATTCTAAATAATTACGAGTACAATAACACAGATTATTTTGATTATAAATCAATCACAAATTTCAATAATTTTATTAAAAACGTTTAATTAGTAATTTTATTATTTGTATCCCATTACATTTACTTAGTGAAATTCCGTTCCATTCAACAAGTTATCAATATTCATAGTAAATAGGTAATTTCATAAATGTTTTTTTTTCTGATCTGACAATATATAGTTATATAGTTATAACATAGGTAACTGTATAAGTAGGTTATTCCATTTTTAATCAAAAATAGTAAACGATAGCTTTGTTATATTATGTCTACAGACATAAAGTAAAAGATATAATTTATTTTAGTTTTCACTGATGAAAATATTTTAGTGTATTTTTTAAGAACACATTTTATCGCTAAAATGATTTCACTATTTTTATCTCACGTAAGGGCGAGTTTTATTTTACTGTCATGGCACTGCCATTCTATTTTTATTTTCTCTATCTAATATTATTATTTTTTTGTTATCTGGGACTATCCGTCTCGGATACTGAACTTTTTAATTAAATGGATTTTACACTTAAAACACTACGAAAAATACTATCGGTTCATGAAGTTTGAACTACATAGATAGTATTATATGTAGGAGTTTTTAATAAGTACTAGGTTCGATTATTCGGTCAAACGTCCTGAACAGAAATTTAGTGTAATATTAAACGATCGCCATAATATTATCATTTATAACAGCGGTTTCCAACCCATGGGCCGTGGCCCACTTGTAGGCCGCGAACAGCACAGTACTGGGCCGTGAACAACATAATATTAAATATTATATATATTTAAAACAATATTACTATATATTTTTGTTTCATGCTTAATAATATTTCTGGTTATAATAATATTTGATCAATATTAAGTCCAGTGTACAATAAGTGTACGGTATCGAACTTTAAGATTTGAATGTAATTTTATACTTTTATCTCATATAATATACATTTTATAATTATAATACGTATATATAAGTGTGCTATTATAGTGGGCCTCAAAGATTTCTTACAAAATTGGTGGTCCGCAAAACTAAAAAGGTTGGGAACCGCTGCAGCGCGCTGATTTATAATATTAACCTTTCGGAGGCTAAATCGAACGTTATAATTAATTGAATCGCGAATGGCACCGATATATGTATAATGTATATACACATACGGATAAGCAAGCACGCAAGCTCAAGCCAACACACAATCCATCGCGAACCATTATCCATGTTACACGTATATTGCAGAACCGCCGCACATCCATCCATTTACGATAGGAGACGGTTACCACGAAGGTGGTCGCGTTGGATGGCAATGTTTCATAACCAAGGGCGACGGGCCGCTGACGATCGAGTGGCTGAAAAACAACCAGACGCTGGACTTAGCGTCCTCGCCGTCGCTGTCGGTGACCTATCAGAACGAGTATAGCAGCTCGGTGCTCATCGAGAGCATACGGTTGGCGCACGAAGGAAATTACACTTGTCGGGCTACCAATCCCGTGGCAACGGTCGAGCACACGGTCACGCTGACTGTACTCGGTACTTAATTAAGCCCACGCGCGAGCGCACACACGCGACACTTTACACGAGCACACTGCGTTGTTGTTATTGTTGTTGTTGTTATTGTTATTATTTCTGTTGATGTTGTTTTTTTATTGTTATTATCGACGTTCACGTTGAAACAATAATCGTTGTTGTGACCGTAACACTAGCTTGGTTAGTGTTAGTTTGGATATTATGCTATAGGTGCGACTTTCAACTAATCACGTTGAATACAATTGTATTTTTTTTTTTTTATCTAATAAATATTAAGATTCAATGTGATTTGACAAAAAAATTACAATCACATTTTTTATTTTATTTACTATTTCGTGGACATTTCTGATAACTCTGTTAACTCCAGTTATAGGTAACTCTCGTTTCTCTGAAATGCAGCAGGTTTAAATTTCTGACCTGAATTTCTAAAAAAAGAAAGCAATTAATTTTATAAGATACAATTTGTTTTCTTTTCATTATTAATAATCTAATTTGGCTATAAAAAACAAAACAAAATAATAATATGCTATTGTCAATTTGTAATCTAGTACCTATTCAGTGTAGTCGATGGTTTTGATAGGTTAAATAGTTAAATAATTTAATTTTTTAAACATTTAATAGCAAAGCAATACAACTATATCTATTATTTTAATTAATCATATTTGAGTTTTAATAAAAAAAAAATAAATATTACTATTCATGCACTACCTTGTGTATTATTGTAATATTCGTATGAGTTATGGAGCGATAACAAGAGACAATCTACCGTCACAACAACGATTATCTATTCTTCGTTCCACAACGACATCACCACAAAACATTTTATTGCACAAACGCGCCCAAATTGCACACGCTGCGATTGCACATTATCACTGCCACCTTAACCATAAAAAATATTATGTATAATATTTTTGATAACTGTAAATTATTATTTTTTATCACTGTCGTTTAGTCCTTCTACACTAAATTTACTTTACTCGCAGCACCAGTCTACTAAATACGCACAAGCACTAAATAATATTACAATATATATATATATATATATATATTTATGTATTATTATGTTTTATAGCTTATATTTTATTATTATTACTTATTAATATCATGCGAGTACATTATGAAATTGGAGCACATTAATAACTATATACGTAATTGTATTGTATTATAACATATTATGTTATTAAGTATTATAAAAGGCACGTATGTGACCGGTTCTGGAGCGTCATATGCCAAATTTCCCAAAAATATTATCAGGAATTAGCTAGGCAGACACATACCGATAATAGATACTTTTTGAACACGTCACTGATACATCGTTGTTCAATCTAACTAATAGTATTATCTTACAAAAGTGTTAACGCTATGCCGCATAATACATTATGTAAATCAGTTACACAATAACCCTCGTGGTTAAGGTATAAGATCGATATTTATTAACAATGTCTACAATCTATATATAATATATAATATATATTAATAAAGTCACATCCGCTGACAATGACCACATTGTGTACTATAACCACTTAACCGGTCACAGTGTTTGTATACTCAATTGGAGCGCACATTATTTTACAACAATTATTATCATATTATATTATATTATTATCGCACCAGTAGTGTTTATACACGAGAATAAACCGTACCTACACATACACACTACGCATGATTCGAGCGCACGTTCACA
Organism: Aphis craccivora; assembly: GCA_009835225.1. NCBI lineage: Eukaryota > Metazoa > Arthropoda > Insecta > Hemiptera > Aphididae > Aphis > Aphis craccivora. The sequence goes on along the minus strand of VUJU01001446.1, from coordinate 33,423 downwards.
TTTATAAAGTAGATATATTTTCGGAGGTCCTTTCTAGAAAATCCAGATTTAGAAATATTAATAAAATTTAAAATAAAAACGATAGCTAAAGAGAAACAACCCACGATCTCTAGTAAGCTATAACGTTGTATTTTCCTTTACTAAATTATTTCTTTTAAAAAAGAGTCAAAACATAATATATTCTCACTTTTAAGAATATAAATCGTTCAAATATTTATTGTTCCTGTATATTGGGATGATGAAACCATGTTGTTCTATATGCTACTCACAAGTGCACGAGAGCGCGTATCTGTGTACGTGTATGTGCTTGGGTATGTAAGTGTGCACCACGAATTAAGATACATACAGGAGACACCACGAGTACAAGTCATATAAACAAAATATAAATATACGAGTATACATTATACTAGTAAACGATAATGGCACACATTAAATCCACATTTATTAAAATTAGATTTAGGTATAGCACATTATGAGTTCAAAGGCCTCTCCGGTGTTTTGCCGTTTACAATGCGTGCCATTATTTGAGACCAAAGAACGAAAGGCTATACATTTTATATGCATCGCCCATGGATCGTTTTAATATTTAATTAATACGGGCACTTGTTACAAATTTTTTGGTCGTTGTCCGTAGACTTGAGCCGTTATCCAGACTCCAGTCTTGCAATATATACCTGAAAGTCAGAGTACAAGTCAACCCTCGCCGGAGCGCGGTAAAGTTTTATTTAACCCTTGCGTTGTTACTGTCTGAATAACACAGTAAATCCGTTTGATTGGCACGGTACAACCAACCTAAATGGGTGCTTTTAGGATCGTGATATGCGACATTGACACATTTTTAATTAACACTAGTAGGTCCATAGTCCAAAAATTTTCAAAATATTTTTTAAATACAATCGTGCATTGGAAGGGTTGGATGGTTTTAAAATATTTCAGTACTCAACTAACTGTAGTCGTTGTGCTTGAGTTAATGTTTAATTTAGGTATTTATGGTGAGCTGCAGTAAAGCAGTCTATATTATGATAATATGATATCTTAATTCGAGTGGCGTACACTTAAAATATTGTTCTATTATATTATAATAACCACGTGAGCACTATTTTTTTTGTATTTATTATTTATTTATTCTCTGCACGGATCGTAATATCGTAACCGTTATTTATACATACACGCACAGTACACACATGTAATACTATATTATATACTATTGAGGACCATCACTCCGGAGCAGCTCAACCCCCTCCCCCCCCAAAAAAAAAAAAAAATCTTACCATACCTAAAGACTATAATAATAATAATATATTATACTTTCACCTGTTTTGCGACGCTGTAATAATTATGCGTATTTTATGAAATGCAATGGATGTATCGCAAAATCGACCGATACACGATACGTACTATTTAAAAACACAATTATTATATTATGTGGATATGTGGGGTTTGAGCTGCTCTAGCGCTATTCACATCGTGTACGATGACGAATCTTCCCCTCGTCTCGTACGACTTATCATAATTATTATATTATTATAGTACATAATATCATGTGTGTGGTATGTACGTGTTGTTGATAACGCGTATTTGCGTTTGTTCGCCCATTCTTCCCGCCGCCGTCGTTTCTGTTTTCTGTTTCCAGCGCCACCAGAAATCACTCCGTTTTATTTCTCCGAGCTGACCGAGGGCTCTAGGGTACAGGTGGCGTGCACGGTGCACCAGGGCGACCTGCCGCTGAACCTGACCTGGCTGAAGGACGGCGGCCCGGTGTACCGCGGTCCCGGTGCGGCCGCCGTCACGCCGTTCAACGCGTACTCAACCATACTGACCATGAACAACGTGTCCCGGTCCGACACGGGCGACTATACGTGCGTCGCCGCCAACCCGGTGCACAGCGCTACGTACACGGCACACCTGAACGTCAACGGTACCCCATGCCACAACCCTCACCCGAGAACGGGGTTGAGAAAAAAAAATAATAAAATAAAAATTTGAAATTTCCCGCCATCGGTTTCCCGTTTTTGCAACCGAGCTGGGACAGTGGCCCGGAGATGCGTGATTTTCTTCTTCGTAGAGTAGTTTTGAGTTGAACTTGGCTATTAGACCAGATATTACACAATTAATAATTATTCATTTCACGATGTCACGGGCATCTGCCCGGGGCTACAGGAACAATAATAATATTTAACGATAACGGTTACATATTGTACAATATAATAATACGTGCTTTCGTAGTGTACAAATAAAGAAAGGCAATCGAATCGATACAATTGAAAAATAGTTGCTAGGTAAATACACAAATGAACTGGAGACCAAACTTCCACGTTTTCACGAAATTTCATCACAGCTGATATTTTCCAGTTGCAGTTTGCCTTCATTCGAGTTTACTTGATGATATTCAAACTGTAATCGTTAAAAAACAATATTTTATGGCACATAGTTATTGATATTTATAACGTTTTGATCGATCAATCCGTAACGCGCAATGCACATTACATATGTGAACGTGGTTGATTCCCGGTTATAACGATACTATTATAATAATATTATGTAATTGCCATTGCAATTCACCATTGGTCGATTTTGGTTGAAGAGATAAAAGTACTTAGGTTCTAGTGCCTGTACGGTCAAATACGATTAACGTAGAATGGCTGTTACTCATCGATGTTTAATTCTAGCAGACATATTTTATATTCGTGGAAATGGTTCACTAAAACAATAACCACATTCAATTTAATGCAGCTGATGAATTTATCATGTATTTTTATACTGTTAGAGTTTATCAGTGGTTTTAATAATATGATCTCCAATTAAACGAAATAATCTGAAAAAAATAATCATAATAATATTATGACGATATTTCAAATTCAAATAATTTATTATCTTTTGATAAGAATTCTGTAGCAACGTTTTTGTACAAAAGTTAACTCAAGTATTATTATAAACGTATAGAGTTACTTTTAAAAAAAGTGACAATTCGATGTGCATAAAATCAAAAAAATATAATTGAAAACAACCTTTATGTAAAAGGTACATTATCAATGCTTTAAAGAGAAATAATCGCATCTTTGGTCCACTGCATACTAGCTGACAAACTTAATTCAATTAATTGTCTACTTTTAACAGACTTTTACGTGTCATTTACAATAATAATATTTTCGTTGTTTTACTATCTTTTTAGGCGAATCTTAAATTCGCATCACTTATTTTTATATTATTGCATGGTAATCGCACTTGGCACCGTACTCACAAACTGTTTGATAGATACCCGTGAAATATCATGTTCGAAAACTAACAGATTATTTTTTATAGTACCTCCTGAATGGATAATTGAACCTAAGGACTTGAACGTTGTTCGAGATGATCAAGCAGAAGTCAACTGTTCTGCATCGGGACATCCAAAACCGACGATAAAGTGGAAAAAAGGATCCAGTAATAAATAATACACATAATCATTATAGTTGGTTCTCATTTATGCACGAAAATAATTATAATACATTATATAATATTAGGTAAGGATTCGGACCAGTTTAGTGACGACGTAATGGATAACGTGACATCTGATGGCACTCTGATTATCAATAAAGTGACAAAGAAACACGAAGGCTACTATGCATGTGAAGCAAATAACGAAGTCGGTTCGCCTATAATTTCTATAATTCGTCTAAATGTACAAGGTGAGTGCTTATTAATTAATTTATTTAAATGACTGTGTAAGGCTGCTTTAAATATGAAATAAATATCGTATTTATCATACAATATATAACGTACAACTATTATATAATTTAAAACTATAATTGTAAAATCGTTATTTTACAATTAAATACCTATGTATGGCATGTCTTTGTCCGACATTACTTTAATTATACAATTATTTTTAATAGAATTTTTTATGTAATAATACAGTTATTACCTTAGAGTAATCAAAACATATCCAGTTAAATTTCATTATAGTGATAGTGAAGTTAAGGTGAATATAATTGAAAAGTGAAGACATAGTAAATAAAATCAATGTATACATATACTACATAGGTACCTACTTAACATTACGTAGTTTCGTCTCAAGGGTATACAGAACCTTGCGTTGGATGTAGTCCCCGATGAGCTTAGAAAAATAAACAATGCTCATTAATTTTAGAAAAGTTGAACTTAATTTAATTAAAATTAACTCTAATAATATATATTATATAAAAAAAAGAAAAATATAAAAAAAATGAAATATATATATCGCGATTACCGATAATTTAAATATAATAGAAGTAATAATAATTATAATAAAAAAACTATCAACGTTATCTCAATCCTTGACGACATTTCATAAACTGTGAAGTGTTCTACCACCACGGTTTTTCAAAATAAAACAATGTATGATACATTTCCACGAAAATTAAGAATTTAAGTGTTCAGTTTGAGTCAGACTTCTTAATACAAATTTTAGTTTGTTAAAATTCAACACCTAGCTAAATTAAACGAAATCGAGAAAAAATGTGCTAGAAAAATTACCAAGAAATTATATATTATTTTCTCGAGTAGAATAAAGATTCACTTGAATTACATAGTGTTGTAAATTGTATATTTTGTTTTTTGTAATAATTTGTGCTATTCTACAAATGTAATAACTTGTATTCGTTTTTCAATGGTTTTATGTGTATGATGACTTGCCCACAGAATTTCACGTCAGAATCATAATATCAAGATTATCATCGATTATTATTATTTATTTTCATAATCCGTCTGTTAAATCTCATCGTCGATACATTATTACGTCTTACCTATTCAAAGGGTTTTCGCTTCGACGCACAGGCAAACCACAATAGGTATACACGGATAAGCGTAAATCGTTCGAGACACATATCGCTTAGGACGACGACTTCTTAAACTTAAATACCTAATAATAATATACATCGCACAACAAAATATTGGTAAACGACATGGTTCGTGCTGGTGACGGTCGGTTTAGGTTCACGTGCGTTTTTCCTAAATGCGTTTAGGAAAAACGCATTTAACCTAACATTGTCAGAACAGCAACAGAAATGTAAAATAGAAATAACCGGAATAGTTATTAGTATATCAGTGGATTCTGTCCGATATGTTAAGTCCCGACCGTTGGCGGCTGCGAAAGATACGCCGCTCGTGACATATTATTATGAAAATCTATTATAAGGTCGCCGCGAATGTACATAATATACACGCGCATAAATGTACAAGCGCGTGCACGTGACGGAGGTGTGTAAATATTTGTACGAAAAGATACTAGAATATTAAGGCTTCTGTTATGTATGTAATATGTATATACACTCCGAGAGACCCTAGCTGCTGTCGGTTCGAGTTATTTACTCTTTTATTATGCGGTTTCCGACCTTTTTTTTCATTTATTTATATTTTGTATGTTTGTTTGTTTGCTTTACTTTTTTTTTTTACTCTGTCCAGACTTACCACACATTATACTTCCGAATACGAAGTACATGTCTATAAACGGCGGCGTGGCATCCATGGATTGCGAGGCGACCGGAGACCAACCGATACACATATCATGGATCAAAGGCTCGGTTCAACTGAACTACAAGAGTTCTAATCTCAGGTAACTAATCCACAAGACTTAATACAAAATACTATAATATAGTAAACGTTACTATAATCTGCGGATGAAAAATATACCATATCCCGACGTAATATACTCATATCTATATTGTGTAATGCGTATTAATAATAATCTAATATATTATCTTTAATGTTTTATGTCAAGGAAAAATATAAAAAAAATGTATAATAGAGTTTCCACAATAAAGGTAGTTGACAATATAAGTAACAATAAAGAATTGTATGCCAAATCTAGATTTTAATTGAATATTTTTTTTCACAATTACGTTATGGATGTGTTGCAATATACACGAATGATATATATTTTTAATAGGCTCAAGTGAATTCGATCAAAAAAATATTATAATATTATTGAAACTGACGAATTCATTATTTTTTAAGAAATGGTTAACTTTAAAATCTTCAAAACTTGAGCATAATAAAGTTTGAAGTGTATTCTATCACATTTTTTTTTTTATATATATATAAAACATTGTACAAAAAATTTATTTATTAGGTAATGTAAAAAAATTATACCACGACCAAGGTAAAACTAAAATTCCTATACGGAGAATTCTGCGTAATCATAATGTTATTAAAAAAAATAAATCATTAGACAAATTCCAGAAAAGTGGAATCTATAGGAGTATTACTTTAATGCTACAAAAAAATAAATAAATAATAGGTAGGTATAAAGTAATAAAAATCGTATTATAATAGCTGTATTGTTATGTAATAAGAATATAATTAAAAATGTATATTATATATTATATTTCATAAATCATAATGCATAGGGTTTATATCAGAATAATTTAATACTCAAAAACAAAAAATGTGTATTATTGATAAATAATATTATAATATTATCATATTTTATATTATGATAAAATACGTTCAATATATTCCGATGTAGCCAGAACAATATTTTAATGTAAATGTATAAATATGTTATATGATGTAATAAAATATGAAACTCAAACTATTCAGTCTTATTTCAAAAAAAAATTCGGAGGGGGGGGTGTTTGAACCTTAAACCCCCTGGCTACGCCCTTGTTCTATATTTATTGTTTTTAAATAAAATTCAATGCAGCAGTATTGAATACTTAAATACACGATGCTGGTGATATAAATTAACGATCATATTTGTATACATCTTTTATTATACCTATCATTTTAATTACTTAATGGAATAATATAGCTTAATAGAATGATTGAAACAATTTATCGAAAATTATGACAGAAATAAATAATCCCGATACTCATACATACACATGAATTCGTTATATTCTATTAAATTAGATTAATATAATCTAGTCTTAGCTTTGATTTTTTTAAGTATAAATTAAAATTTGTAAAAAATACTAATGTCGTAAATAAAATATATTACATACAATTATAATTATTTGGGATCTAGAACTATATTTTTAGTATAGGAAAACCAGATAATACCATGTAGGAAAAGCATTATTAATATTGATTTATATACTTACCATTATGATAATATTATAATTCTAAATAAAAAAAAAAAATCATAGAAAATAAATTATTGTTTTCTTCAAACATACCAATAATATTATTAAAATCAAAATAAAACAAAAATAAATATAAATAAGAGTTAGATTTAAATTTTTAATCAATGTTTAATAAAATAATTATACTTAAGGTTCAAAATGCGTAATATATTTTATTTTTAAATTCATTCTTAGGTGATTACAATTTATTTTTTCCTTTTTATAAAATAAAAAATACGCGTGTAGTTATTGTAAAAGTTGTAAGATTTATGTGGATCTAATAATTGTGTTATTTCTTTTAACCCATTTAAGTTTTAAAATTTAACTTAAGTCTTACATGTATTGCTTGTATAAATTTACTGTACATAGCATATTATATAATATAAGTACAGCTCAATGTAAAACATAAATTTTTTAAACTTTTTAAAATTTAAATGTAAACTGATAACATAAATAAGATCTAAATATTTTAAATCTTTATAAATGTTTCCAAACAAACAATGACAATATATCTTAGATAATTTGTATCTTACGAACAAAACTAATAAAAAACGATAACATTTACATTGTTAATTTTAATCCTATAATATTTATGAACTAATTAAAATTTTAATAGCTTTTAAAAATATGGGTTTCTGGTAAAAAAAAAATGGGTAATTTGTAGGGAAACGAACAAACTTTCATGTCTGCCTAAAAAAAATAAAACACAATTTAGGTTCTATACTTCAAATACACCCTCGTAGAAATAATGGTAATGCTTGAAAAAGTTAAGGTATTATGAACACGAATATATTTGTAGAAACAATATTATGTAGTTGCAAGGAAAGCTACTGAGACAAAATAGAAAATATAATTTTTTTCGAAATCCGGTCACGTAGTTGAAATTTTCTCCGGCAACACGTTTTGTTTGTGACAGCATTATAAACCCAATGTATGGCTAGACTTAGAGATTTTTGAGAATAAACCAAATATTAATATTTATGAGTTTAAAATAATCTACAAAAAAATTAGCCTTGTAAATCTTACTCGTATAATATTAGTTATGATGTCATTGAGCATATTTTTTTCATTCTTTTGAATAAGTGAATATTATTATTACTGATTCAATTTTTGGTTTATAACATCGCTACATTGTTTTAAATTAATAAAAACATATTATAATTCATTTAACAGGAATACTATATGAGTGTCTACGTTCAAATTTAATTATACTTCTAGTAATGCTACATTTAGCACACAATTATAATATTATAATAAAATGATGAAAAGCTACACACACACAAAAAACAATGATAATTATTTTTTAATTAACATTTCATAATACAATAAGACATATTAGTATCTATTTGAAATCAGCTGAGTGATCATGAAAATTATCTTTCGATAATACATGATTTCCAAAAAGTCTAAGAATTTAAAATTTAATACAAGATTTTCCATAGGTGTGGCTAACAATAATTATGAAAAAAGTTGAACGTTGGTCAGTCAAAAAAAAATTTATCTTAAGTTTAAATTTTTACGAGATCAAATATTCACATGTAAAATAACGATTATTTACAACTAAATATTTTTAGAGTTTTGATATAGTTAAAAATTACTAGCCGTAGAAACTTGAAATATACACCAGCTGTTTAAATTTCCATTTTCCGTACATGGTTAAATTTTAAGATATTCAAGTCAATGAAACATAAACCACCTTTTTCACAACCCAATTTAAAATATATATCCCAGGCTGATAAATCATCTCCGTTCAGAATCGTTTTTTGTATACAAATATACCTATCATTGGATTTAAATTGAACACACCTATATACTATAATAGTGATCCACGTGGTACCTAATTTATAGAAGAGCTGAACCCACTTGACCACGCTTTATTTATCATATTTAACCTAAAATTTCAATCAGCAAATTAACAAAAAAAAATATATATATATCACAAAATAACACTTAATACCCCGCCACTACGTGTACAATAAATCTGTTAGGTGGTTAATGTCTCGCGCAAAACTAATACATCTTTTCTATATTATATACCTATCTCTAATAGTTTATTTTAAACCTCTTTTGTTAAATTAGCTTATATAATAAAATCGACATCAGATTATAATTAAAATATTTGAATTTCATGAAATCGCTTTTAATGCTTTCTAGGGAGTTATTTCCATTTGTAGGCTTTCTTTTTATATTTCTAGTATTTGTTCCTATACAAATATAAATGTTATTGTTTGCATTTTTTTTTTTTTTTTGTTTTTGTAACAAAGAAAATTATTAGTTTTACTAGTCCCACATATTTTCAGGCTATAAATTGTCTGTGGCGAAACTCACATTTCGCGAACACTTCACTGCACGACGGGCAGTAGTGAAGTGTTCATCATATAGTTCGTGCGAATGACTAGCACATGAACCATCAAGTCGCGTGTTTCATTTGGTTGTAGATCAGGTTACCTTTAAATAACTTATCGTACCTAAGTTAAAAGTGAAAAATGTGAACAATTTTGTGCAAAGTGCTAAAATAAAATATTAAACTGTATTAAAAATTATGTAAAAATTAAATTATATTATATTATTATTAACTTGTGTTACTTAGTGCCTAACTACGTAACTGTATATATTGCTTTTTTTATTATTATTAAAAAATGCCAAAAAATAATAAGAATAACGATTCCAATATTCATTTGTATTTTGTAGATGTCAAACTTTCTACTTTTTTTTTATTATTTATCAAAAATATCGCAAGAAAAATAATAAAACACTTTTTAATATTGTCTTATATTTGAATATATACTACAGTTTTAATATTTCATTCCAGTGTGATTTATATTCTATATTTATTTTAACAATAAAATAAGAGTTAAAGTTTAAAATACATTAAAATATTAAATTAATTTTAAACGGCATATTGCACTAAAGATAAATATTTTCGATGATTTAATATTTCAAATCTATTGTTTACTTTTAAAAATTATTTACCTTCAAAACTCATAAATGATTACTAAAATTTAACATGAAAAAAAAAAAATAAGAATCTGAAATCTAACTATTAACTATTGCTAGTAAATATTTTGTGTATAGGTTTTCATAATTCATAACAACAACCGATTTTAGGTATCTAAATGATAATTAAATTTAAAATTCATAAAGTTATAACTTTATATTTCTATTAAAACATATATTATAAAAAATTATCTCAATATACAATGGAAATTAAAATATTACATTTATATTTATTTTAAATAGCTTATTTGATTATTTTTTAAATGTTAATCTATAATCTATATATATAAAGGAAAGTGTACTTTGATAATAATCAACGTCTAGCAAGAACCGCTATGAGTATGAAATTTGGACAATAGTTTTGTTTTATGATGTACCCACTAAAATGGGTTTTTTTTTTAATTTTTAAAAATTTTGATTTTAAAGGATTGAAATCAGTAAACATAAGTTGAAAAATTAAAAAATTAAATAAAGTAAGTCAGGTTGTAACTATACAAAAAATAAAAATAAATAAAATAAGTCAGGTTTTTATATACTTGGTATAACAACCTGACTTATTTTATTTACAATGTATCTTATACATCATTGTAAAAAAAAATTGATATCACTTTGAAACTTAAGGGTTAGAAATTATAAACATATACATACACATCTAGCGAAATCCGTAATCCACCATAGGTGGATTGTCTACCTGATAATATATTGCTCGCATAATCATAAGAGAGTCTCACGGGCAACGCCAAGCTTAATGGCTATAATATTATGACCTGACTAACTAACTGACATAAATGTAGAGTCTGAACAATGATAGATTGAGGTTTGCAATTTACACAGTACATTCGTACCACAAACTTACTGTGCAATAAGAAAGCATTATACAAAATTCGCATTTTTCGCTTGTACAAGTTTTTTGAGATTCAAAATAGTCAATGAAAATGTCTAAGTTTTGACACCGTTAAACCGAACATTAAATAACAAATTAAACAAAGTTTGAATCATATTATAAAATTGGCATTTTTAACGGGTAACGAAGAGCACGGGGTCAACCAGTATAATATAAAAAATAAATAAAATAATTTAAAAAACGAAACACGTCATATAGATACTTTGAATATACTGATTTGTATATATTTAAATACAGTAATTTACCTATTGTATACTTCATAATTATTGGTACACATATTTTAGAAATATTCATTGATCCGCTTGATTTTCAATTAGATATACCTTCAAATTTTCTGTTATTATATTTAACACGGCAGTATTATAATATTTATGTGAAATAAAAATTTATATAAAATAAATTATTTAACTGATAATACACTGTTTTTTTGTTGATAGATATAATGTAGAGGAAATGTACACTGATACATCTGTAAAGTCAAAATTGATTATTAGTAAAGTAACTGCCACAGACTCGGGAAGATATGTGTGCGTTGCTGAAAATTCATTGGGAAAACACGAGGCGGCTATGGAATTAGAAATTAAAGGTATGTCAGACACCATGATTTCTAGTGATTTATCTCAACATTACTTTGCAATTAACTTTAAATTATTTTATCTAGTTTTGGGATCTCCACCAGATGATCTATCCTGCAATGTCACTACTCCTAACAGTGTGAGATTGCGATGGACCGACTTGAACGCAAATAACTTAATGAACGACTATGTGCAGGGATATATTCTTACCTACTCAAAAGTGGTACCTGCGGATGACCTTATAAGTGAGTTTATTTAAAAATTGCATGAACGAAATTTATCAAACTATCACAATGTTTATTGTTCCCGAGGAAACACATTGATTTACTAGAAATTGTAAAATGATTTTTCTTAAACTTAACTTTACACTTTAACTTTAAAGTAATAAAGTGCAACTAATGTAAGTATGAAAAATATTACTTGTTTTCTGACAAAAAAATAAACTATAAAAGTCTTATCTCTGAATGGCTTTTTCCATCAAAATTGTATAAGTAATATTAAGTTTTTTTACTCTTATCCTTGTATAAATTGATATAGATTGTATATCACTTTAAAAAAAAAAAATAAAAATTATTTAATCCGAGTATAATGATGATAAGTTTTTGTTTGTATATAAGCGCAAGAATATGCCCCATATAGTAATCACTACTACTACATAATTATGTTATATGTAATATTATTAATTATCAGGAAAATGATTTCCGTATCTTAATTACATTATTCAAAATTATTTCGAAGTATTCAAATTAGCGTAACTATAGTTTAGTAATCTACCTTTTACTTATAACGATAAACACATTCAGTTTTAGTGATTTTACAGCTTTGTAAACATCAATTGGCATTTATCAACAGAATATTAATTAGGTACTCGAATAATTATAATCGATTACTTGAATGACTATTTTCAAAAAATGAATCTGTTGGTAAAGATAAATATAGTTCTAATCGTATTATCCATTAATCAAAAAAATAAAAATAAATATTATCCGTTGGAAGCCAAACAAATAAAAATAAAAATATTAATTTAAAGTAATATTTATTCCTTTTTATGACAAAATAAAACAATATTCGTGATATTTATTTACACATTTCACAAATTACTTTTTGTATATATTAGATATTAATTTTGTTATTTTATTTAGCTACACAAGTAATGAAAGTTTAAATAGTATTGGATCAAATTTTTTCCGTAACTATTTTTTTTTATTATTATTAATTAAATTCTGTCACATACTGAACTTGAAATTCTTATTCATGATTACTTTAAATGACTCTTATGATATTTTTTGATCCTTATTGTGATAGAGTTAGACCACATTCTATGATTCATAATATGTATCTTATAACATTTATATTAGCAAAAGTTAAAATATATATAATTTAATTAATAAACTACAATAACATAACATAACTAAAGTAATCAAGTTGTATTGAATTAATTTAAAAAAAAAACAGATAACTAAAATAATAAAAAAAATTCCAACATAATATTTTAAATGATATTTAATTAAATAATTCAGCAAAATCACGATATTGTATATTCATCAATAAAATTTGAGTCTAAAAGACCCATTAAAGTTATACTGTACAGGTATAAAATACATATATAATTTAACATTTTTAACGCATGGAAATCCGATTAACATATATCTATACTCTATACTATTCGAAAATCTTAAAAATTCAACAAAGTCTTTACTCTATAGAATTCGGTAAATAAACCGAACACTTCGTCCATTTGTATAGGTACCTTTTTTTGTTTTAAATGGCAAAAAGCCAACGACAAAAATGCATACGGTGTATGTTGGAATTCAATTAAAGTTTTTTGCTGCCAAGATGTATATTACAGCACACTATACAAAATGTAAAATAAAAAACCAACTTGTCACACCACACCCAAACATGTCTAAGAGCTCATTGAGTTTGAGAAACAATAAACCTTCCAGGAAAAATACTGCTTAAAAGTGCTTTGGGGGGGGGCTTTAACAGGAAACTAATAATTCCAATCATTATTAATGTTGTTTTTGTTTTTAGTATTCCAATGAAAAAAGAATCTTATTATTTTTTTCAATAACTACTTAACTAAATAAATAAAATTAAAAATATCATATTGATAATATTTACCAAGAAGAATATTGACAAATTAGGTGGTTTAATAATAATTAAAATTAATAAAAAAAATAGTAATATAATTAATATTATACTTTTTTTTTTTATTCATTCTAAATATAAATTGACCATTTATAATAAAATAACAATTAACATATATAATATTTAACTAAATTAATTCCAATATTAATACTTATAATAATGACTACCTATAAAAAAGTTATTGATTTGTATATTTGTTTGTTTTTTTTTTTATATACATAATATATATATTCTTTTATGAATATCTTATAAAGAATCTTATTATTAACTATTTCAAAAAGTGCAATAAATGTATACCTATACTTCTAAATGACAACTCACACACAGAACTTGTGAAGTACCTATTCAAAGTTAAATATGGTATGCCTTATATGTCGTATGTATAGTCAATTATAATGTTTCATACATATTTAAGTATGATTATACATAGATAAAATAAAGTACCTATTCAATACATTTTATTCACAATAATATTTCCTAACGTTTTTTCACTGAATTAATTTTTAAAAGTGATTTCAGCAGCTTATTATACTTATTCGTTAAACAAATTAATATAATTTCTAATATTAAATACCTGTATCCATAAATTACAGTTATGTTTATTAAAAATATGTATTTAATAAATAACAATTAATAATCTTACTGTACTTTACTGCGAAACAACTGTTATTAAATAACATAATATGATAGAAAATAATAATAAGACAAAGTTCTTTAGTGTTAAAACTAAGTTATTTCTATTAAAACAAGATTCGTGTCTCTGTTAATATAATCGTATAACGGCTCCATTATATTATCAAAAACTAAAAGTTTTTAAAAAGTGCAAAACAATTATAATATTTCAATTAAAACTTTGCATTTAATACCGCAGATGAAGATTATATAATAATTATACTGTTATTATTTAATTTTGTTTATCAGATCTAAACGTTTGTAACTAATTATTATAAAATGTTGAACAAACAAAAAAAATCATTTAAATTTTTAATAATATAGATACAATATAAAAGAATAAATACCTCGAAATAAAATACTACCAAATGTGTTGTATCATTTAAAATTATTTAATATTACATTATTATATAGAATCTTATTAAACAAATATGTTTTTACTCAATGTTTTAATACATTTATTTACATAAAAAACTTTAAACAATTACTAGATAGTTAAAAAATATTAAATAATTCATTGCATTTTTTTAATTATCGAGATATACCAACTTTTGCAAATGCGGAGATTGATATTTTAGTAGAATTAATACATCTTGCAAACTGTAATTTATAATATTATTTTTTCATTTACAAAAACCATTATTTTTTCAAGATGAATACAATGAAATTGAAGTTTTTCATAACGGTGATGACGCAACGATTTCCAATCTCGATACTGATACTGAATACGTATTTTCCATCAAAGTAAACACGATTCAAGGTCCGGGAAAATCAAGCAAACCTCTTATTTGCAGAACTTCGGAAAGTTGTAAGATATTTTAGCTTTATATCATTTGATTTTTTTTTTTTTTTTGCTTTAACAGTTGTATTTATTTTTATTATATATTATACATTACAGGGTGTGATTATTTTATCGAATAACACTCATTGTTCGAAAATCTATTAAGGTTTTAAAAATATTTTTAAGATAATTCTCAATCAAAATAAAACGATATTTTTTTAATATTTTATACAATATTTTGTTTAGAGTACTTATTTCGATTTATAAAAACTGAAACTCGGGAGAGCCGTTTATGACTTACAAATATTTAAAGTTTTGGTAAGTGGTATGGGGATACCTCACAAAATGTTAGACTATTACTACGCTCACCAAACCTTTAAATATTTTTCTTATAAACTGCTCATCCACATTTCAATTATTATGTATCGAAAAATTGTCTACTTCAGAGTATGAAATTAATAAGTATTTTTTAAATTATTACAATTTTAAATATATTTTTTTAAATGATATTTTATTTTAATTGAAAATTATGTAAAAAATAATTATTATATTTTGAAATATGAATGTTATTTAATAAAAAAAAAAAAAACACCCTTTATAACATATTTTAATAAGTTTTAGAATAATTAAAAGCTGTTAAGTATCGTAATCAAAGAAATTTTATTTTTTCAACAAAATTGTCATTAAATTAATTGATGAAAAATAATTAACAATGGACATTTAATTCAAAAAATTATTAAATTTCATTATAAAACTCAACAAATTTCCAACATTTATAAATTCTTTACTCCCAGTATTTCTAGGTTTTATTCTGCAATGTGAAAAAAACAATAATGCAATTATTGAGGACCTTTTTCTAATACACATGCTAGAAGTAATAAAAAAATTTTAAATACAAGAATTTTGACTTTTTCAAAACGTATTTATATTTTATTACAATATTATTATGTAACTAAATAATGTTTCTTAATGATAAATTATTTAACATTATTTCAACTTTATTGCTTAAATCTAGTACCAGAAGCACCAGCTGGTTTAAAATCTATGCTTTTATCACCAAACATGGCTCTTATTTCTTGGATACCGCCAAAACAACCAAATGGACAGATTCAACATTTCACACTTTATGAACGGGAGGTAATATGTGTTTTCTGATAATTAGAGTTATGCATATGTATGACCTCAAAAACTATTATAAATAATAATTAATGATTAAAAATAAGTTTATAATATTATTACAATTTTGATAGTATCAATAATTAGTACTATATATTTTGGTATTACATAGGTAAGGTTTGTATGACTATTCATTAAGTCCTTAGTATAAATAGAAATGTCCTTAGTATTGTTTATTTAGTTTTGATATGCTACATTCATAGTTTATACCTACTCATAATTCAATACTTCTGGGTCTTTATAAAGCGTATACGACATAAATCTTTATGACATTCGTAAAATAAAATTATATTTCGAGTAGTATAATTACGTTAGAATTTACTTTTATTTCGAATCATACATCGTTGATGGTTTCAAAGAAGTTGAGTATTACAGGAAAAGTGAAAACAATTATTTTATACACCCATATACACTGTAAAAATCCCTAATAGTACGTATGCCAATTCATTTACGAGTGATAAACGGTGTTTAGAAAATAAATGGAATGCAAGGTGCTGTCAAGTCACAATCATTTGAACCACACGTCCGACAAATTCAATTGTCCATGTTCAGACATTCTAGCAGCTATTTGTGGTGGATTACCGCAACCAACAGCGTAGGCGAGAGTGACAAGTCACGGACGACTTCTTTGTCAACAGTAAAATCTGGTGGTAATTATATTACATTATACTACGTATATTTCTATAAGTTATAATCACATCAGTGATAACATTTTTTCTCTTGTATTTAAATATTGAGAACATTTCGCATATTATGCATTTCGAATGTTGCCACTAGCAGATTTAGCGTGTCGCGGTATATACCTACTCATTACTCACAGAGGTCCATAAATAAGACCACGACATTTTTTCTCAATAATTTTTTGGTGAAGGAATAATTATATAACCATTAAACGTTAAGTCAAGTCGTTAGCTTATTTTTTATTATCTGACTATTGTAAAGCTATACCTAATAATAAACTAAAAACTATGATATTAGAAAACAGAGTTGACTTGTACACACTGACATTTATTTTTTTCAATTTATAAATTTTTAAAATATAGTCATTGTAAAAAAGTAACTTTTATTGTTTCTTTTATTATTTTTGCTTTAATATTTATGTGGTAGCTAATAGTATATTATTTGCTTATTACACAACGTAGTTTCACTACGAAATTTTCAATACCGATTTTCGTATATTTCATGTACATAAGCTGGTATTTAATATCATTGAAGTGGTATTAAAAAAATTAATAATAAATAAAAAATAGAGTATCAGAAAATAGTGTGATGATAAAACCATTTAATAATATTAAAAACATCGAACATAATAAATTAACGTAAGAATTTATCATACAATTATATAAAAACATATAATTTTCGGCGTAAACAACAGAAAATATAAACAAATTATAATTAATAATTCTGATATAATATTATTTTCAAATTTTAGTTTGTACGTATAATTAGATATAGGTATTCATAAATACTTAAAATTAAATATATGACTTTTAGGAATGCCCGCGGCCATTGGAAACTTTCACGGTAAGATACAGACCAAATGGCACACCAACATCGATCTGCCTTGTATTACGTCTGGTATTCCAACTCCAAACGTAAAATGGACATTCAATAGTCAACCGATTGACTTATTACACTCTCAGAGATTGGTCTATGATAACTTCACGTTGCACTTGGAATCTGTGACCAGCGTGGATTCAGGCAATTATACTTGTACGGCATGGAATGTTTATGGGTCCGAAAATGTTACTACTTCACTTTTAGTAGTCGGCAAGTATAATATTGTTAAAAAAAAAAAAAAATAGTTAATTAAACACTATGTTTATAGATCCCACAAAAATCGTAAATATATTAAGTATATTGATTGTAAACTAGTATAAAAATTGTCAATACCATATTCGTCTCAATTAACAATTCAATAAAATTATGTATTGAATTAGGTACATTAAATTTGTGTTATGATAAATTTTTAGAGCCACCAAAACCTCCAATTCTTGGCATAGTAAACGTATCTTGGACAAACGTCACGGTAAATTGGACGAAAGCGCCGAACACTTATGCTGTACAACAGTATTTACTTTCGTACAAATACGTTAATGTAAGCTGATTATCATTATACAATACGTGAAAATCAATAAATCTAAATACTTTCAAAAACTAAAATTCATCATTTTTTATTTTAAAAATGTCAGGAACCTGAAAATATGTACACGGAAATATCATTACCCGCACATTCAAATGTATTCACATTACCAAACATTAAATGTGGAACAACGATTGCGTTCAGTATTTCAGCTAGTAACCGTGTGGGTCATGGAATGCAAAGCAGACCATTTCATGTAAAGACATTGCAAGGAAAAACGCCAATTGCACCCACCCAAAACGAAGTAAGTACTTTTATAAATTTGATTTAATTGACTTAAAAATGACAGTCAATGTTGCTAAAGTTAATTGGTTTTAACGTTGTCAATGTTAAGCAATATTGCAATTTCAAACTGTTTGCAATGTAATATTTACTTGTTTAAGGCTATCGAACAGATGGTATCCGGATTTTTGATTCATTTGCAAAAATGGAACGCCAAGTATTGTCCAATCACACATTTTTCTGTGTACAAAAGACTAACTACTGAAAAAGAATGGACAACAGGTAATAATAATTACTAAAATCAAGTGTTTGTTTCCCATATAAAGCAAATTATTTTTTTTTTTTTAGTTAACGAAAACATTACTCCTAGTGGAATTTACTCTGTGGAAACATTAAATCCTTCGACTAATTATAATATTCTGGTTAAATGCTATAACTCTGCTGGTATGACATCAACAATGTACACTGCTTCGACACTAACTAATTATGGAGGTTCGTTTATATGATAATTATATAAAGCTAATTATATGCCTATGTCCTAGAAAATAAATTCGACGTATTCTTTATAACCAATAGTTTGATTGTATATTTAAAATAATAATAATAAATAATTTCTATTCATTAACTATTTCAGGGAATTATGACAACGAAGCGCTATCGGTGAATGACAAGATAATGCTGACTATTTACAATATAGCTGTAATGTGGCCACTTGTAGTAGCCTTATTATTGCTCATAGTCATTAGTGTATCTTTGATAATCTGTTATAAATACAGTAAGGGAATAATATAAAACTTATGATTTAACTAATTAGACAGTTTCCATATTATTATATTTAATACAATATTAATTATTGCATATAATATGATTGAATATTAATAATACACAGAATATTAAAAGTACACAAACATAAATACAATCACACATTCACACATAGCATATTATTCTGAAACCAGTATTTTGTGTTATTGTATTAATGTGTAGATATCAAAAAAATCCCAAGAAATTACAGTTTTTGAGAACAGTTTTGTTTATTGTTTGTCAATTTCGTTATAATATGTATTTAAAGAAAAAACAAATGTTAAGTTTTCCAAAATTTTCAAAATTATTCCAACGAAAATACTATAAAATGATTCTCAATAATTTTCATTAAAAGATATGATATTGTATTCAAAAAATGTTAATTAATTTACAAAAAGTGGTTAAAAGTGTTATATCAATAAAAAGTGCATAAAATCAAATCACTATTACATATTCTTAATATTCAAATAACTGGCTTATTATTGATAAGTAATTACAATAATTATAATTTTAAAAAATCCAGACATATTTATTTTCAAAATTATATGACTTAAAATTTAAATAACATTAATTTGACATAATATTCTTTGTATGAGTAAAAAATAAAATAAAAATTAATTTATATTAATTTAAATGATTGATTTTTAGGGCATATGTATAAAAAGAATCAACGTCATTTGGAAGCAAATAATATGATTTTAAAGAATAATAGTTGTTCAAAATCCGAAATACATTCGGATGCATATGAAACGTGTACACCGTTTAAGTCAAAGAGTACCATACTAACCAATGACGATTCAAGTAAAACTACTACTTTAAATAATAAATTTTATTTTTAAATTCTGGACGAAGTGTTGAGTGTATTGATTCTACAATTATGGTGGTGTGTTTTTTTTTTTTGTGTGTGTCTGTGTATACCAATGCTTCAATTTAAAACTTCAGGGATGATTTACTTCAGGGATGATTTCCGGTAAAAAATTGAATATCCTTGGTACAATATAGGTCAAAAATAAAAAATTTCCTGTCATTTTCAAAAAATTGGAAAAAACGACTAAAATGTGACGGAAAAACTTCTCGTCAAAACCAGTTTTCGATAAAATCGATTTTTTTATATTGTTATAACTCAAAAACGAATCGCTCTAAATACTTGAAATGTTCATCAAATATTTATTTTAGCATTTTCTATACACCGTTTAACTTTCAAAATATTTTGGAATTTTTGGAGCTATTTATAGACAACTTAAACTTTTGCAAGTATTTTTTTTTTTAAATATCGGTAAAAATTTTTCCAAAATACTTGAAAATTGTATAGGTATAAAGTTTCTCGTGAGTTGGTCTTATAGTGATTCAAAAAATATAAAAATACATAGGCACATTTTTTTTTTATTACCTCGTTGAATGTTCAAATATTGACAATATTATGATTAGGTATTTGCAAATTATTTTATAGTTAAAAATGTATATGACATTTTGTAAAAGTAGCTAAGAATTGCAAATTTAATACAAAACTTTCCATAAGTTTGGCTTGTTACAAAAAAAATTGTGCGTTGATCAATCAAAAAAAATTTATCTTAAGTTTAAATTTTTAAGAAACCAAAAATTCAAGAGTAAAAAATGAATTACTATCAAATAATTTTAGATTTTTGTTAGTTAAAAATTACTAGTCGTAGAAATTTGAAACGTACATTAATTGTTTAAATTGGCATTTCCTGTACATGATATTTTAATTTTAGGGTATTCAGGTCAATAAAACATAAATCACTTTTTTCACCACCCATTGAAAAATATACCCCAGGCTGACAAATCATCTCTATTCAGAATCGTTTTTCGTATTCAATGATACATACCAATGTATGAATTCAAATTTAACACATCCATTATAGTGACCTACTCTGTGTCAGAGGTCGACTCGATACCTACTGTACAGCAAAGCGTTACCCACTTAACCACCTTTTTTTTTTTTTTTTAATATGAACAGATTGGAATTATAAATTATTAACAAGCGTACGATGTGTTGTTTTTTTTTAGACTACAATGAAATATCACCATATGCAACATTTCAAATCTCTCCTTCTAAATCACCAAAAATAAATAAACAATACTTTTGCACTAACTGCGGTGAAAACTTGGAAATATGCAATTGTAACAGATTGGTAATTCTATAATTCATTAGATTAGTTTTTAAATGAAATATTTTTGCATTATATTATACATAGTCATTAATATAATGGTTTTTTTTTAGTATTCTTCTCAGGCAGACTACACAAACTTTTTAAGACGTCCTATACCAAAACGAGTACCCTCTTATTCAGACAACAATAATGACGATTTAAAAAGTCAAAGTAGCTCTATTCATGAATTTTGTAAGTTATTCAATATAGTTAAATATGATCTAATAATTCTACTAATGTATTTAAATCGTATTGTCAACAATAATATATTATATAATATTATATTATGTACCTTATATAATTTATGATATTTAAAAAAATATAAAAAAATTAGATCTGAAATTTAACATTGAATACATATTAACTGAATACTTAAGTATTTTAAAACTTAGTTATATTTAGTCATGAATGCGTTTACTAAATGTGCATATTCTTCTTCTTCGCTTCTGACTATTTTGGCAAAACCACTATTTTCCTACGATTTAATGACTTAGTAGGTCTGCGTACCCCAGCTCATGTTTAATCTTATCTTCTATATTCTAGCATTCACTGTTCTCAACTTTCTATCTCTCTTTTATTTTACTTATATTTCCATGATCAGTCTTACTGCCAACTAAGTCTGCAACCATTCCTAGAAGCCTTGCGTCTTTCATTGCACTGTTTGCTCCTTTATTTGAATAATCTATAAATATTCAAATCCTTTGACTCTCCTTTTTTTCTGATATTTTTAAAATGAGTCTTATATGTTTATTAAATATTTATATATTAAAATATTTATCTAATTGTAAATAAAATATAATACTATTTAATACAATGGTCTCAAACTCAAATTACCAACGGGTCATATATATTTACGTCAAATGTTAGCGGACAAAATACTTTTTTTTTATTCATTTTAATACTAAATCTAAAATAAACAAATTAAAAATCAAACTTTTTGAAGAAATAAAAATTCATTGCAGGCCACGTGTTTGAGACCACTGATTTAATATGATAATATTGCAAATATATAAATATATATAAGATATGAGTAACTTATAATGATTATTAAAAATAAGATAAATATTATCATAACATAGTTTAAGTTATATTTTAAAATTTTAATTTTAAATTTATCTCTTCTAAGGCTTTAAATAAATATTAATTTAATTTAAAATATAGATGACATTGAGAGAAATTCAAAAACATGTGAACCAATGAAGAAACCTAGGCGGAGATTGTTACCTTTACCAGAGTAAGTCGAGGCTTTGATAACATGGTTAATTAAAAGATTTGTGGTATTTATAATACAGGTCTTACTATGAAAAAACTATAAATGACAATATTTAAATAAGTATTTCAAAACCAAGTAATAGAAAAAAAATTACCAAAATGCAACTTTTTTGATTCTATTTTTTATTTTTTGTTTTTTGTTTTTTTTTTTTTACTTGATGATTATTTAACATTTTTTTAGTTCGAGACGTGGATCAAATCAGAGTTCCAGAGAATGTAGAAGCACAAATTTACACGAGACCACATTTATGATGCCCATACAGCATCATGGAACATATCCCCACAACGATACAGATGAAGAAGATAACGGAACTATGAGCTCAGGCCGTGGTTCCAGACCAGTTCCATATAGAGTATGCTATTAAGTAAAATTATTAAACATAATAATATAATTTTTGATGGATTTTTTTTTTTTTTTTTTTAATTATAATTATTACTATTAATTAATGATAATATTATTATTAAAATTATATAATTATTACTATTAATCATTATTATTATTATTATAATGTTTAACTAAATTATATTTAATCATAAAAAAAGAAATGATTTATATCTATGTTAGATTCAAGTTTTAATTGATATCATATAAAAATAATTATCAGTGTTATCACAATAATAATATAATATTCCTTTTTATGTTGAAACTATTATGTTTTAAAATTATTATCCTATACCTAATCATAATATGTCATAAACATTATTTAAAAAAGTGTTCGTTGAAAAACCAATTTATATCACTACTCCAGATTAGTTTTAAAAATGTTTATAAATTATTTTATAAGTATTTAATTGAATATTTTAAAAATTCCTTCATCATAATGTCTCTTGAGATGATTTTAATAAATAATTTTGAAAACACAAAGACCTAAAGTAGGTAGTTACGCCAGTTACGGGTGCAAGCGAGTTGTATCCCAAATACTGAATGTGTCTCTCTGTTTTTTTTCGGGTTACACACAAGTATGGTCTAACGAATTTAAATTAAAATTAAAAATAGCCACACAAATAATTTTAATAATATAGCATAATATAAGGCAAACATAAATTGTCAAACTTGCTTTCACGTGGTACATTAATAGGACCTTCACATTTTTGGATTCACAATATTTATGTACAAATATAAAATATTATAATATAAATTTTTGATATGAAAATGAAATTCGTGGAGCTCGTGAGTCTACGACCACTACTGTAACTGTAACGAACATGTACTATTATATTTTGTTCCCAATGGTATCAGTAGGATAATTTTAGCAACTAGTTAAAGAACATATTTTAAAATAATACTTGAAAGGACTCAAAACGGAATGTTTTTTTATGTGTGCTCAGCCGCTATGTAAGGGTAAATAAGTTCAGAGTATAAAAATTACGAATTAAAAAAGTCTGAAATATAATTAGAGCCAGGTACATGATGCAAAATTATTAAATTAACATTCCAATAGGCAATAAGTATCAATATACATTTTAGTTAAATAATCGATGAAGTTAACAAATAATTTTGTAAGTACCAATATCAGAAATATCACGCAATACTCGTTACATGTCAGTATGTCACGACTATTTTTTTGTCCTCGATTTTTTTAATTAAATACTACCTATTGCTTTTATTTTAATTATCTGGTTTGTCGGGTTTTACTCATACGGGACATTCCGTTTACAATGCCTTAACAACTACTTCGACATAGTAAACTATTATTTCACTACAACCGGAAACAGATAAGTAAAAAACAATTTTCCTAATAGTATAAATAACGCACAACCCATGTTAGGAATGAATACTAATAGGTAATATATCAAACTCAAGCTCCTACTTCAAGTTAAAGATCATTGGTAGTTCCGAAGTTATAAATACATTAAATAATCTGAATAATAACTCGTCACGGACCTGATGGCTGTACAGCAGTACAGCACTTCAGCACTATTTCTTAAACAAATAGGTGATAATGTGATTACCTATTGCTGATACAATAAACTGTAGCATTACTAATGGTACAGTACCTAATGAATTTAAAGTAGCAAGAAAGTATAAAATGTGGTTTGGACGATGCTGATTAATTTAAAGTAATTTTTATTTTGCATTCTTTATCAAAATTATCCTTAAAAGCATTTTTTTACAATTTGTTCATAAAATGAACGAAAATTGTTGCGATTAACAAGATATTTTCGGCAAACTGACGACGCGCCACGGTAAGATTTATAAATTATATAGCATGACAATCGATTATCACCGATAACAATTTTATCATAGCTAGGACTTTCCGCTTAAATTATCGCCGTTATATACCTATTGGCTAATAAGTAATATGTACTAGCAAAAACAAGTTAAAATATTGAACAATTTTTTTTTAAATATTATTTTATAATGCTTGATTAAGAAAATAGAAATACAACAAAACAAAACAAGTAACAATAACAAAAAATTATTTATATAATTTTTTAAATATTTTTTCATTAAGCCATAATAAATATAAATGCATTTTTATATTGCATTTTTTGAGTTTTTTAAGTCATTTTTGAATTTTTTTAAGGGCATTTTTTGAGATTTTTTAGTGCATTAAAATCCTAGCCCTATTAATAATATACAGTTAGGAGAGTACACAAGTGAAATACTAGATTACATAGCAGGATATATCGTAATATTATATCATATAAGTATATAAATAGGTATATTATGTCCTTTCTGTGTAGGTATATTATTTTTTTTTCTTTATTTGAAATATACAATCTATACCTAATAGGCACAATGAGTACATGCGATAAGAGTGAGATTACATATATATATTACATTAATACGTTTAAAGAGAACTAACATAAACATATATATTTATGTACATGAAACACGAGATGTGAAAAGCAAGGTACATTATTAAATTCATAATAAATGTAATTTAATTTAATTTAAAATTTTTACATCTCGATGTATTTATCACAATAGTCTATGGAGGATATTAATGATATCACAGACGTCGGCATGACCATGGAGGTGACCAAGATTTTTGTACCATACGGTAATCTGGTACAAAAATGTTGACGTTTTCTTGAAAAAATTTTTCTGATAATTCGTGTGCCGTACTGCCGTACCTGTACACTTAGTAAACCTTACTGTACGGCGTCCACTAACATCAGAACAACATTACGTTGTAAAAGTGTATGTGTATGACTTGAGACTGTGTTTAATGTTTAATTGTTTAGTGTTTGAAGTTAAGTTTTAGTCATTACTGTTGACTATATGTTACTGCAATTTTTCTATAAATCTGTAACTTACAATTTTGATATCAGCATTTAGTACTCGATACTAATGCTGTAGCGCGTTTGCTGCCACAAATTGACTGAACCGATCGAAACTTATCGTATGTACCTACATCATATTTTTGATACTTCATCAATTTTTAACTAGTTGACTGTGTAGGTGACTTAATCCTTGAAATTGTTATCAACTTCGTTGTATAGTGGTATGAAATAGTTAGTCTATCGATTCTTGGTCGTATTTAAATATGCCACTTGACATGTATATTGATTTGAGACTTCTCGAACTATATACTTCTAAGCTTTGAAATTCAACCTTAACAAAATTGACTTGAGTACTAACTCTCATTTGTGTGTGCTGTGGTTATGTGGTCTGATCCATCATCAACAAACATGGCTTATGGAAATCAATGGATGAATCCCGCTTTATATAAAAACATGACGAACGAACAAGGTATACCTACTATAAAATATTTGCCGTAACAGTTATATTTAAGACAAATTATTATCTTTTAGTGGATTGGGCAAGTTTGGCTCAACAATGGATCAAAATGAAAGAAACTCCACCTCCCATGCCACCTGGACAACAAGATAGAATCTCAAATTCTGAACACGCTTTGCCAGGTCAGCGCATTAAACCTCAGAATCCTTCAAACATGACAGCAGGAACGAATACAACACTTTATGATCATATTATTGCCAGTCCAGTTACACGTAAGTAGTTTACCAGTATGAATGTGAAAACCTTTAACCTTTCTTAAACATTTTTTTTAGGAAGTAGTATTGAAAAACCTAGTGCTTGGAATACATGGACTTGGCAGCAACAACAACAATGGAATTGGAATTGGGCATCTTCAACAGCTCTACCTACTAAAACACCTACTATAGAGTCAATGAATTCACTTAGACCCCCTTTTATGATACCTCCTATGTTATCTGAACCACCTCCACCTTACCCAATGATGACACAAAACAAACCATTTCCACCCAATGTAAGTTTTTTTATGATTTTAAAGATATCAATTATTGTTAATTATTCATATACATTTTTTTTAACATGTATATGTCTTATGGCTGGGGGTCATTCGGTTAATTTGTGCAACACCGAGAATGTTACCAGCCGAGACGGTGATTGCTTATAGCAACTGGTTGTTATAGTAATCAGTTTCTATGTAAAAATGTGTAAAAAAATATATTATATTATTAACTGTAAGTAAATTTAATTTACCTACAGTTTAATCTTCTTTTCTTGTATCTAATACCTAATCGTCATCAACATTTTTATGTCAACTGCATTCAATAGAAACAAGACCTATACATGTACTGATGTATCTGCATGTAGTGTAGATATAATAAAGTTTTTTTTTTTTAGAATTATTGGGTAGGACCCAACACTAGACTGCCACCACCTACTACTGAACCAGATCAATGGAATAAACTTAATATAATTTCTAATATGGATGATAAAACTCAAGATTCATCGTTTATTGGTAAGCATGAATTTATGTTATGCTGTTGCTAAACCAATAACAAAATAATTATTTTTTTTATTCATTGCATTATTATTATTATCATTATTTTCATTATCATAATTTTTCTGGCTCATAATTTATCAGATGCTGCTAAACGAAAGCAACTGCCAGCTTGGATTCGAGAGGGACTAGAAAAAATGGAAAGAGAAAAACGAAGAAAAATTGAGCAAGAACAATCTTTAAGTGAATCTGATTATTCTAGTTTCACAAATGAAAATGTTACTCGGGAATCGCCAAATGTATACATTGTTTTTAAATTATTGTTTTATTAGTAATTCTGTTTCAAATTTTTAATATAAAAAATCTATTATAATAATATTTATAATAATTATATATTTTTTTTAGTCACCTTTGAATTTAGACCATGAAACTCAAATGATTGATGATATAGAACCGGCGTCTTTTGATTATACCAACGATAATGAACCTAGAAAAACTGAGTTTGTACAGAATGACCTTTCTCCTCTCATTCCACGTAAGACTAAAGCTCAAATCTGGGAAGATACGGTAATACAGTTTTTAACATTTATTCGTGTTTACAACAAACAAAAATAATTAAGAGTTACTATTGTTTCTTTGATTTGTATTTTAAAATATTTATAACAGTAATTGTAATTTAATTAAATTATTTCAGATGTTAAGTTTACGGAAAATTCTAACAAAATTATTGATGGATGTTACTAATGATATGATGTTAAATATAATCAAAGATGTGCTGAAAACTACTTTACAGACAGGTAATATTACATAATTAAAACTTCTCACAAAATAATTCAATATAGTAAGTAAATTAGTAATTTAACGTATGAGTAAACAAAAGATATTTATTTTATATTTTTTTTTATTTAATTTTAAAATATTTTATCAAAATTACAATATGCCATGTAACAGATAATCAAGTGAATCAAAACCAAACATCATTAGCTGGTAAGCTGGGTAAGTTTTTTTAAATTATTGTATAACTATAATATACCTACATTTTATTAATATGTTAATTACATTATTTGAAACCTAGTTAAAATATACTTATCGTGATGTTATTGCCAGTCATCCATAAATCAAATCAATAGCTATTTTATATTTTTATATATACATACTATAAATTTTGTTATTTATAATCTATAAATATTTTTATGTATGATTATATCTACAAATACAAATTTTAAAATATATGTATTAACTTACTATAAAATAACTATTTTTAAAGGACTTGGAGTTTATGGTTCAGAATCTGGGTCATCTGATGAAAGTGATGAAGAACAGCACATATCTGGTCCTAAACAATTAAAACACGATTCAGATGAAGCTATTCAAGTAAATTATATTTTTACTTAGCTTCAAATTTAAATTTAAAATTATTTATAATTGATAACATGTTTAGGAAAGAATATTAAAACGCCATCGTGAGTTCAGTCATATCGAAGCAAGAATACTTATAGAATTGGATCAACTAGAAGATCGGGAAAAACTTGTAAGGTCTAAATTTGATAATAGTATCATACTCAGTGGAGAAACTAATGATAATAGTAGTCAGGTAGTGGAAAACATTCAGAAAAAAGGTAAAATTATGTTAATTTATTTAATAAAATAAATATCTATATGTATTTGAACATGTTTGTAGTTTAACATTCAATAACTCCAGAGTTAAGAATAGATAAAAATCAATTAATAATATTTAAATAATGTATATTATATAATACATGTTTGATAACTATTAAATTGGTTGTGTTGATTATTATTATTATTATTATTTTTAATTTTAATACCAAGTATAAACTATTATATGTAATATGGTATTAAAATTATTCTTAAAATATCTTACTGGTTTTATAATGTCTTAAATTTACTGATCGTAAAATAATGATATGAAAATTTATGATTGTTAATTTCAGGACATATTGAGGATGAAGAATCTAGCCAAAATATGGTCAAAGGACATGATAAAATCAAAAAAGAATTATCTAATAATTCAAATATAAAAAATGGACAAAAAAAAAAGAAATCTAAATCCAAAAGATCATCAAGTTCTAGTTCATCGAGCAATAGTAGTGTTAGTAAGAAGAGCGATAATACTGACTTTAAAGACAGGAATAAGAAAAGTGATAAAATTAAATCCAAATCTTCAAATAAAACTAATGCGGATAGTGTAAAGAGAAAACGAAGATCGCGTTCTAGAAATAGAAGTAGATCTTATTCGATATCAAAGAGTAGTAGGTTGCATTCAAGATATAGGAGTAGGTCACGTTCAAGACATTATGATAGAAGATCTCCACATAGTTATAGATCAAGAAGAAGTCGATCACCACCATCGCATCATTCATATTCTAAAAAGCACAAAAGCAAACGAGATAGTTCTTCTAGTTCAAATGAATCAAGAAGTAAAAAACACCGCAACAGACGATAATGTTTTGGTCAAAATGTTATTTTAAGATGTTGAAATTCTTTATTCATTTTTTATTAATACCGACTCATTTAATTAATTAAATTTTAGCTTTATTTTTATATATATTTTTAATATAAATATATATGTTTTACTCTAGGTTTAGCATTTAAAAAATTTAATTAGGCCCAAAAACAAATAAATAATACATTTTTTAATTATTTAATATAATAATTACTGCCAATTCAATTTTTATTAGAAATTTATAATCTTATCTCAATCATAAAAACAAATATAATTTTGTACATTTATAATATGTGTTACTTATAAATAATAGATCCATAAACTGTAATTTATTTGTTTATTCGTTTACTATTAGTAGTATTATATACATACTATGTCGTTTTTACTAAAACCATAGTAACTCCCTAAAATCCTCAGTATTGAACATAAACATTAACATTAGGAACATATTTGTCTTGGCGAGACCCAGCAATTTCAATATAGATTTTAAACAACATTAAAAAATATTATTTTGAAACTTATTCAATTTTCACTCATAGAACTTGAAAATGTAATTTATGTTTTTACATAGTTTGTATTCCTTATTATTAACTATATTTTTATTTTATCTATTTTGGAAGCACAAAATTAATAAATTCACTCAAATTGGAGTTACTTCTTAAAATCTTATAGTTCTCAACACTAAATAAATTATTATTAAATAAAATGACAATTATTTAAATATATTTTATATATTTTTTTAATTTAAAAACCCTGTGCTTTCACTATAGGGATCATTGACATGGTAATATGATATAATACAATATTGAACTAAATAATTAATAATTATATGTAGGTATGTAATATTAATAATAATTAATCAAATAATTTTTCTAATTATATTTTATACCTATAGATAGATGAATAAATATTTAATAATATAAAGTTATGTTTACAAAAATATGGACTGAGTCCAAAAACTGGAAGTAAAAAGGTATTTCACAAGTATCAATATGTTTTAATTTATTTTAATGTAGAATAATATTATATAAATATTATTCAATGTTTTCATTAAAATAAAAAATTTTAAACCAATACTATTAGTTATAAACTAAAAGATTTATCAAAACATCTGTTGAAGACGTATAATAATTAGTTATTGAAACTAATAACACAAGATTAAGTTCTACTGCATAAAACGTTGATATATGTATATTGTATGTGTTGTAAGTTAGCAAAAACACATTGATTTTTTTAAAAAAAACAAATTCATTTATGATTTTACATATTTCCTGATCCATAGCTGAAATATCTATATAATATTAAATATAATAAAAATAAATAATTGCGTATTAGTAATGTTTATTTTGTCTTATGTAATCTGGATTGCTGCTTGTGAAGGTTATAGTATAGTAAAATTGTAAAAATGTATTACAATAGTATTTTATTTTTTTATTCTCAGTATAAAATTAATGGATTAGGTTATTAGCTTCAACAATAATAAATATTAATATATATATATATTAGATTTCTTAGATTAAGTTATACACATTGATGTATTTGAGAAATGAGATAATTTTGTTGATGTTCGATTGTGTTAGGTTTTCAAAGATGTAGTCAGGTATTCCTAGACTTTTTCTAGTTTTCTCATTATGATTTTGATAGAACACAAGAAGGTGCTTGACTATAATAAATTCTCCGCAGACTTGACATATTGTTAGTACAATATCATTATTTTATTTAAAATCATAATGTTTAACAGTAAATTCTATTTGAAACTATTTCATTTGGAACACTCGTAATACTATGTAGTTTATATTACCTATTGAATTACATGGTATTTTTTTACCTTTTATTCTCATTATAAATCATTGTATAATTATTGATGGTGAATCATTTTCTCATTACTTGCTGTACATGTAGGTTGAAATTATAGTAAAAAGAGTAATGGTTAAAGCAGAACACCTGCTTTCCTCTTCAATTTCCACTTGCAAGCAGCAAGCCTATAACAATAAATTATTATATATTAAAAGCTTTGTACATTAATTAACAAAGTTGAATATCAGTGTACTAATAAAATATACTTAATATTTAAAAGGTAGGCTTATTGTTTTATGTTCAGAATTGTAGTTTTTTTTCACAAATGCTTAAATTATTTTAATTTATAAATTTTAGTTACTATATATGTATATATATGTAATAACTTCTATTAAATATGTAGGTAGTTGTATGTAAGTATTGTTGCAGTATCCGTTTTGAAATAATTTACATTGTTTAGTAAATTTTAAATTTAAAAAAATGAATCAAACTGAAATACTTAATAGTATAAATTATCCTATTACTAAAAAAAAAAAAAAAGGTTGTAAAAATCTAAGTATGATTAACAATTGTTTATTATCAGGCTCAAATTTTATAGCACTAAAAATGACTAAAATATGCGCTATGCCACTATAACATATGCCCTTTAAAATCTTAAAATAAGCATTGCCCTATTATGCCCTAAAAACACAATAAATAGCAAAAATGAAAATATATTTTGTTCACAAATTAACAAAACTTTAATATTTTTAAATTAATACATACATTTTTTTTTTTTTTTTTTAATTGATTATTCACAAAAACAAAAATATAAATAATGATAAAAAATTTATATTACAACCTTTTTTTTTAAAAAAAAATTATTAGGTAATACTACTCAGTGGCGGTCAAATGATTTTGTCATGGGGGGGGATGTGGCTGATTTTATGCACTACTATTAATCATTAAAATATAATTTATGGTTATGCCTAATAACAAATTTTTAAATTCAGGTAAATTGTTACTTTATTTACAACAATTTAATATTACTAATATTAACAATATTTGTATTATATTATTAAATCTATTTTTTTGTTTTTTTTTGCTAATTCATCCAGCACTTCATTGGAGGTTATATTTATAATTCCACGATGAATAGCCATAGTGGCCAAACCATTGAGACGACTCTAGAATAATAAAATTACACAATTAACAAATATATATAAATATATTAACATAATGTACTAACATACAAAGCATTATATTGACATTTCAAATATGCTTATAAAGTTAGAAGTTATAATTTTGCTATAAAATAAATTAACAAAACCTAAAAAGTTAATGTACAATGTATTTATATTTGAACTGTTGATTTAATACTTATTCCAATTATAGGTTATTATATTATATAATATTATAATAAGTACAGCAAACTTACCTCCCCCATAGTATTTCTTAAATATGTTTTCAACCGTTTGAGGCATGAAAACATTCTTTCTGGTGTGGCCGTTGATACCG